>CAUYQG010142690.1:0-17153 GCA_963574415.1 Tarsius wallacei
GATTTTTTTTTTTTTTGAGTTGGAGTCTCACTCTGTCGCCCAGACTGGAGTGCAGTGGCCACTCCCGGCCACCACAGCCTCGACCTGCTGGGCTCTGGCGATCCTTCCGCCTCAGCCTTCCAAGTAGCTGAAACTACAGGCGCGCGCTACCACGCCTGGCTAATTTTTGATTTATTGTAGAGATGAGGTCTCACCAAGTTGCCCAGGCAGGTCTCGAACCCGCGGGCTCAGGCAATCCACTCACCTCAGCCTCCCAAGGCGCGGGATTACAGGCTGAGCCACCGATCCTGGCTGATTTTTGTATTGTTTGTAGAGACGAGGTTTCACTGTGTCGCCCAGGCTGATCTTGAATCTAGGCTCAAGTAATTCTCCCACTGTAGTCTCCCAAAATGCTGGGATTACAGGCCTGAGTCACCATTCCTGGTCCTTGCTGACTTTTAAAGTCACCTGTTCTATCAGTTACTAAGAGAGGAGTACTGAAACCTCCAGCTATAATTGTGGATTTGTTTCTCCTATCAGTTCTATCAAATTTTGCTTCATGTGTTTTGAAGTTGGGTTATTTAGTGCATATGCATTTAGGATTGCTGTATTTTCTTGAAGAATTAACCACTTTCTCATTATAAAATGCCCCTATTTGTCCTTGGTAATATGGTCTATGTTCTGAAATTTACTTCGTCTAACACTCATATAACCACTTAAGCACTTGTTGATTTTATGGATGATATATCCCTTTCCTTTCATTAGTTTTTAACATATCTGTATCTTTATATTTAAAGTATATTTCTTATAGACAGCATATGGTGTGATCTTGTTTTTTATCTTATCTGATCATCTCTGACTTTTAATTGGACTGTTTAGACTACTTATAATTAATGTAATTTTTTTTAATAAGGTAGAGTTTAAACCTACCATCTTGCTCTTTGCAAGATACAGAAAGCTGTTTAGCCCATTTGGTCTTGGTTCTTTTCCTCCTTTTTTCTTGCCTTCTTGTGAGCCATATCTTTATCTACACTTTTAGCTTATTAGCTGTAACTCTTTGTTTTGTTTTGTTAGCAGTTGTTCAGGGGTTTTCTTTCTCTTTATTCTGTTTTTTTTTTTTTTTTTTTTGAGTTGGTATCTCACGCTGTCATTTAGACTAGAGTGCAGTGGCACACTCATGGCCACTGCAGCCTTGACCTACTAGGTTCAGGCAATCCTTCCACCTTAGCCTTTCGGTAGCTGGAACTATAGGCCCATGCTACCATGCTCGGCTAATTTTTTGATTTATTGTAGAGATGCGGTCTCACCAAGTTGCTCAGACTGGTCCCGAACCCATAGGCTCAGGCAGTCCTCTCACCTCAGCCTCCCAAAGTGCTGGGATTATAGACATGAGCCATCATGCCCAGCCTGTTCAGGGTTTTTTTTGTTTTGTTTTTTTTTCTTTTAAAGATGTGGGGTACAATTCAGGGTTAGGTATATAAATGTTCATTATGCAGGTACCCTTGTTAATGAGGTATGCCCCCTTCCCCCAGCAGATTCCCACTACTGGGTTTTCAAAATACATCTTTAACTTACTTTCAAATCATATTATACCACTTTACATGTAAAAATCTTACAGTAACCTTCTTAGATTTCTTACTTTCATACTTTGTGTTATTGTTCTACATTTTACTTAGGTGATTCTTTCTCTGATCTGTGCTTTTGTTCTCATTTATAAAGCACATATATTTTTATCCCAAACTCCCATAAACGTGGTCACACTATACACTATAACCCTTTCTTGTTGTTTTTTTTTTTGAGTGGAATCTCACTCTGTTGCTCAGGCTGGAGTGCAGTAGCATGCTGCTTGCCACTGCAGACTGCTAGGCTCAGGTGATACTTCCACCTCCACCTTCTAAGTAGCTGGAACCACAGGTGCGTACCACGACACCCAGCTAACTTTTTGATTAATTGTAGAGATGAGGTCTCACCAAGTTGCCCAGGCTGGTCTTGAACCACTGGACTCAGGCAATCCTCTTGGTTTCTGCCTCTTAAAGTGCTAGGATTACAGGCGTGAGCCACCGTGCCCAGCTTAAGCCCTCCCTTTTTTTTAATAGCAATATGTTTATGAGCTATTTTCATGTCAGTACACAAGAAGTATACATTTTTAATTTTAAAACTGCATAGTATTCCATTTTATTGATTAAGTTATAGTCTATTCGGTCCCTCAGTGGTGGCCAGTTAGTTTTGATGATTTTTTTTTCTCCATTGAAGTTATATAATTTTGCATTCCACCTACATAATATGAGAAGGCTTGTTTTCCCGCCTCAGCCTTCCAAATAGCTGGAACTGCAGGCACACGCTAACACGCCAGGCTATTTTTTTTTTTTTATTGTAGAGACGAGGTCTCATCAAGTTGCCTGGGCTGGTCTCTAACCCACGGGCTCAGGCTGTCCACTCGCCTTGGCCTCCCAAAGTGCTGGGATTACAGACTGAGCCACCGATCCCGGCCTATGTCAAGATCTTATCCATGTTATCTTTCTGTGCATTCTGGACTGTTCTTTTCCCCTCTGTCTATGGGAGTCCTTATGGATAGTAACCCTTTGTCTGTGCTGTCACTTACAAACATTTTTTCAAGTTTGTGTTTGACTTTTGACTTACAGTGTTTTGTTATACTATACGTAGATTGTTTTTCATATGTGCTTTTTTTTTCTTGTAATGTGATTGAGTTCTTCTCTTTTAGGGTTTCTAGATTTTGAATCATAGTTAGGAAGCCCTGATAATTTAAAAGATAAGCAAATATTTGATTTGTATAAATATAAAATATAATTTTATTTTATTTTATTTTATTTTATTTGAGTTGGAGTCTCACTCTGTTGCCCAGACTGGAGTGCAGTGGCCGCTCCCGGCCACCGCAGCCTCGACCTGCTGGGCTCCAGCGATCCTTCCGCCTCAGCCTTCCAAGTAGCTGGAGCTACAGGCGCGCGCTACCACGCCCGGCTAATTTTTTGATTTATTGTAGAGATGAGATCTCACCAGCCCAGGCGGGTCTCGAACCCGCGGGTTCAGGCAATCCACCCACCTCAGCATCCCAAATGCATGGGATTACAGGCTGAGTCACCGAGCCCGGCTAGGATGGATATTTCTTGTTGATGGATTGAACCTTTTATCATTATGTAGTGACCTTCCATATCTTTTTTAAATTTTTGATAGCTTAAAGGGTATTTTGTCTGATATTAAAATTGTAACTCTTTCTTTCTTTTGTGTTCCTTTTGCTTGAAAATTTGTGTTTCATTCTCTTACTTTGAGTCTGAGTGTCCTTTCTAGTGAAATGAGTCTCCTGGAGACAACACATTGTTGCATCATGATATTTTATCCAATTTTTCATTCTGTATATTTTCAGTGGTGCATTTAGTCCATTCACATTCAGGCTAAGTATTGAGATATGAGAGTTTATCCCTGTCATATGGTTCTTATAGAGTTTGTCGTTGCTGCTGTTTGTTTTTTTATTTGATTGTTGTCTTTTTTTTGATTTGGGGGTTGATTTACGTGTGTTTTCAATCCTTTTCCTGCATTCTTGGGGAGAACGTGTCCATTCTTTTTTTTCTTTCTTCTGTGTTTAAACTTTTCTAACTGTTTCTTGAAGAGCCGGTCTGGAGTCATCGTAAACTCTTAAGGATTGAATGTCTGGGATGAATTTTAATTCTACATTGCTAATGAAACTTAGCTTAGCTGTGTAGGTAATTCTTTGTTGAAATTAATTACCTTTGAGAACTTTGAAGATTGGACACCAATCTTTCCTAGTCTGAAATGTTTCTGTAGATAAGTCTGCTGCTATTATAATTGGTTTTCCCTCGTAGGTAGTCTGACCTTTCTCTCTTGCTCCCTTTTGGAATTTTTCTATTATACCTACTTTGTGTAAGTGAATTACTATGCGTCTAAGAGTTGGTCTTCTCATTTGTTGTCTTGCAGGGATTTTCTGAATCTCCTGTGTTTAAATGGTCATATTTCTGATGAGATGAGGGAAGTCTTCTTGAATAACTTCATGGAATGTTCCAGGGTGTTCTCTGTCTATCTGCCTCAAGGATTCCAATTAATCTTAGGTTCAGCCTCTTGATATAATCACTCATCTCTTGGTAGCATTCTTCCATCTTTTGAAGCATCTTTTCTTTGTTTTTAACAGTTTGAGTTAGTTCCATATTTTGGTCCTCAAGCTCTGAAATTCTTTCTTCTGCTTGGTTAATTCTGCTTTCCATGCTTATCAGTTTGTTATTTATTTCATTCATTGTATTCTCTATTGCTCTTATCTCAGTTATCAACTCCTTCATTCTTTCCTCTTATCTCTCCTCATTTCTATTTATTCTATCTATAATATATTGATATCTGGGTTTGTGGTTTGAGATCAGTCATTCTGGAGGCTCTTCATTGATTGAGTTCTGAAATCTCTATTCTCAGTTGCTGATCTCCCAGGTGTCTTTGTGAGACTCATATTCTTCATTTGGTTTTTCTTCATTTGTGTGGGTTTTCCTCCCCCTTGTTTTACTTCTTCTTTAATTCTGTTGTTCAGTGATCAGGGGATAGCTATTATTTATTTATTTATTTTGCTCAATCTCCTATTCTTCCTTATGTAGATCTTCTGGCTTTGTTCAATTCTGAAGCTGGACTGGGTGTGGAGGCCTGTGCTTTTTGCAGTTTTGAGATTTAATTAAGGGGAGAACTGTGATTCAGATGCTATCTGCAGATCCCAGTATCTGTTAACAGGTGTGTGGGCCCCCTGGAATTCACTTTCCACTGTCTTACAATCTGTCCATGTAGTGGGGATGTATGTTTGTCCCCGAAAGCAAAATGAGATAGGAAAAAGGACAAGAATGGAAAAAGCGAGGTAGAAGATGAAAAGAAGGTGAAAAGACAGAAGAAGAAGAGAAAAAATAGACAGGTGTGCCAACTAATGAATAAACAGAGATACAAACAAAGGCAGTTTAAAAAAAAACATAGATAATCGTACAAAAAAACAAACAAAAAACCTCTATTGATGTACTCAGCCTCAAAATTACCCATACACAAACAGAAAATCTTAAAAAATCCATTTAAATAACAGTAACAAAGCAAGTATAAAATTGTAAACAAAAACAGAAAGAAAGAGAGACGAAAAAAACAAGAACTAAAACAAAAAAACAAAAAACAAACAAGCAAAAAAAAAAAACTCACTCTGTGGCTGTTTCTGTAACCCCAGGTTTCTTTCTGCTGCTGCCTCCATGTTAAGGACCAACTCTGGTCTCCAGCCCATCTCTTCCACTCCCAACAAGGCTTATAGGGTTGCTCTCAGGTTGGGTCAGAAGGCCCATGGACTGCTGTGGGAGGAGAATGGATCAGGTCCGGACTTACCTGACTTGCCTGCTGCTGCCACTGCTGTCAACTCTCCTACTCAGATTTGATGAGTCTGTGCCTGTTTCAGCATGGAGGAGGGGAGTCTGTTTCTCTGAATCAGATGAAGGGATAGCTTCTGGGTCCCAGGTTGGAGGTTAGATAGAGCTGGTTGGTGCAATGCAGTTGTTTGCCTGATCCTGGGACAGAGATGATGGCACTGGTCAGTGTCTCCTCACTGATGGTAGGATTCTGTTCCAGATTTCTACACCCTGCCTTCTTTAATGGTTCCTGCAGCTCATGCCTGACCTGCTGCCACAGGTGATGATATGGGCCAGCCAGGTGGTGAGGAGCAGCTGTTCTCTGCTGCCCCCTCTCATGAGAGCCCCAAGAATGGCAGATGATCCTGTGCACTAGAGGCTCCAATTTCTGGGTGGTGATGGGTTGCAGTCATCTCTGGAGGAGAACCCTGGGTGCATCCTCCTCAGATGGATTTTCACTCACCCACTGGCACATACCATACCCACTCATGAAGGGTCTATGGACACTCGCTTTTGCAGAGACTCTCACACTCTGACCTGTTCCATGCTATCTTGCCTCTCTTCCTGTATCACTTTTTAAAAATCCTCTTTCGATGGGCAGCACAGTTGGTTCCATGTTTTTGCTATTGTGAATAATGCTGCAATAAACATGCATGTGAATCTGTTTTCAAGTTGACTTTTTTTTCTTTCATTTTCTTCTTCTGGCAGTGTTTTTGAGTGTACATATTTATATAGTTTTTGTACTGGTTTCTCTAAGTATCATAGTACACACACAAAACTTATCACAAGCTAAGGTTTGGTGAAGTGTCACATCTTATCTCCTTTTATGCTTATCTCTCACTTTAATAATTGTGTGAAATATTTCCTATACATAGAGAACCATACCATACACTATTATAAATTTTTCTGTAACCATAAAAAATATTTGAGAAAACTCAAGGATAGGAAAGTCCATTGTATTTCCCATTTTCCTTGTTTGCTGCCATTTCCCTGTCTTTTTCTTGATGTTCTAAGACTCCTTCTGTTACTACTTCCTTTCTGTTTCAAGAACTTTCTTTAGCCAATTTTTAGGGTAGGTCTGTTAGCAACAACTTCACATAATTTTTTTTTCTGAAAAATGCTTTTATTTCCCCTTCATACTTGAAAAATAATCTCACTGGATACTGAATTTGAGATTGGCAAAACTCAAAAACGTATTGTACCCATGTTTTTTATAGCCTCCAGGGCCTTTGATGAAAAATTGTTATTTAAATAGTTTTTTCTCTGTACATAAGGTGTCATCTACTTTTCTTTGCTTTTAGAGAGTTTGATAATGCAGCGTCTTAGCATAGATTTCTTTGGGTTTATCATGTATGGCTTTTGTTCTGAATCTGTTGTTTAATGTCTTTTGTCAAATTTAGAAAGTTTTAGCTATCATTATTTTGAGTAGTATTACAACCGTCGGGCCTCTTTCACTTCTTTTTATGGGACACTGATGACGTGAATATCAGATTTTTTGTTATGGTCCTTGAGTCTCTATTCATTTTTTTAAGTTTATTTTTTCCTCTGTTGTTCAAATTAGGTGATTAATATTGTTTTATCTTCAAGTTCACTAATTCTTTTCTGTCTTATACATTCAGCTCATGAGTTCACCCATTAAATTTTGTGTTTTTAAATTAATTTTTTGTCAATAGCTTTAGGGGAACAAGTGGTTTTTGGCTACATGGATGCATTGTTAGTACTGAAGAAGTCTGGGCTTCAGTTCTAAATGTCTTACTTGGCTTTTGCTTTTCTTTGTTATATTTGTATTTATTTTCATTTGTTTCAAGCAAGTTCATAATTGCATTGAACTATTATTATAATAGCTGCTTTAAAATGCTTGTCAGCTAATACCAAGATCTGTGCCATCTAATTGACATCAGTTAATTGTTTTTCTTTACGTGAGATTTTCCCAGTTCTTGTTATGATACATAGTTTTAAAAATTATATTGTGAACATTTTGTATGTCATATTATAAGACCTTGGATATTTAAAAAATATTCGTTTGAGTCTGCCTTCTCTGACAACATATCAATGGGAAGAGGGAAGTCACTCTATCATTACTGCCAAGTGGAAAGTAAAAATCAAAATCTCACACTCAGTCTTCCCTGCATCTCCAGAGATAGAGATTTATTCTTACTGCTGAGAAAATTTGAGAGTTTCAGTTCTTCATTAGACCTCCAATGATACCTCCCTGGCTAGGAAGAGAAGAATATTTTTTATTGCTGTCCGTGTGGCCCATGTCCATGTGGTCATGTCTCACTGATGTCTTTGGTGGAAAGACATGTTGTTACTTCTGAATTGTAGGGAATATTTTGATTTATCATTCAGCCTTCACTGACACTGGTAGAGCAGAGAGTGGGAAGAGCTTCCTGTCACCAATGAGTAAGGGTATAATTCCAAATCTCCACTAGGCTTCCACTGATACAATGGGGATACGTTAGTTACCTCAGGGCGGTGATAAAAGTTCCCAGTCTGCATTTGGTCTTCTCTGATACCACTGTGATAGGAAAGGAAAGGACACATCATTATAGTAGGGAAAGGGTGGAAGTCTTGGTTTTCTATGTTGCCTTTACTGACAATGTTGTGGATGGGACCACAGTTTATTTCATGATGTTTGGCTGGGGTAGGGCAGGTATTGTCTAAAAGATTTCTGTCTTGTTAGGTTGTTCATTTTCTTTCTTTTTGGCAGAAGAGAGCAAGCTTTTCTTGGGGGCACTTTTGGTCTGTGTTTACTAGTAATTTTCTGTTTCTGGCTTTTCTCCCACCCGGTCTGAGATATATGAGGCAAAGACAAAACTCAGGAATCTATATGACATTCCTCAAGTTCTACACTTCCTAAATAGTCTACCTTCTTCTCTCCACGTTTTAGGAACTTCTCATCTTTGTTGCATTATAATACCCAGGAAATTTTTGCTGCACTTAGAAGGAGGAATAGAGAAGTGCATCTACTTCTTTTCAGTTTGGAACAGGAAAGCCTTTAATTATTTTTTTATGAAGTAAGTTTGGATGTAGTTTGATTTGACAGCTTTTAGATTCTGTTCAAGAAGCTGGCTTATTAGAAGCCTTCTACATTTGAATTTAATTTTATATCTGATCTTATAATTGGGATTATTTGTTGGGGACCATTTAATACAAATTATGAGGACTATAGTTTAGCCTCAAAAGGAAAAGAGTTATGTTTAAGAAAGGAAAACCAATAGCCCTATGCAAGCTCATCTTTTGGCTTCTGGAGAGCCGGAGTTAGGAAACAGGCAGTTGGAAGAAGTTTAAAGACCATTTAGCAGTGTAAAGATATTACTTGTGGCAATGATAAGTAAATCCACTAGTAAAAGAGAAAAGTTTCCTATAGGAAATAAGGTCTTAGCCTTGGCTACTCATCAGAATCACTTAGGGAGTTTTATTATTTTTTTTTTAACAATATCCTATGTCCAGATGGTACTCCAGCCAGTCAATTCAGAATCTCTAGTTGAGGTCTAGGCTTCAGTATTTTTAGAACTTCCCAGGTGATTCCAGTAGAAAGCCAAGGTTAAGAATCACTGCTATAGGATTTCTTGACTATAATTGGGAAGATTCAATTAAGATGAATTAGAAACACATATTATATAAGATAACGGGAAGACAGAAACAATAAGAGAATAATCAGTGACTGGCAACTAAGATTTCATGAAAAAAGATTCTCTGACAAAACCCAGGTCTTCTAATCTTTTTCTATATATGCTGTACAATAAAATATTGTTATTTTTGTTATTCAATATACTATTATTCTATTGTTCAGTATAATATCGTTAAACACTATAATAGTATTTAATATTGTTACTGATTTACTACTTTGACTATGAGATCTGATTTGATGGACAGCATATAACTCAGTAGAAAAATCCACCAAAACTTATGTTTCTTTGTTGTTCCCACTTATGGGAAGCCCATCCTCTTAGATAAAGCTTAAGAATCTAAAATTAATACCTCAAGGCAAATTTAATCAAGCTTGATTAAAATATCAGGATTAAAAGAGCTTAATCCAAAAGAAAATGGAAAATATAAATAAAACTTACAACAAGAATCAAGTCTTTGTTATTCACTCAGTTGTGTTATAGTCACCATTTTTGTTCCTTTCTCTGTCATTCTCCTTTTTGTGATCTCTGCCACCAACAAAGTGAGTCTACAACAAAGCTAGATATCATTCATTACACATTAGTGTTGGAAAGTTTCCTAGAGATCATAAAGCTTAATTTCCACTGTGAACCAGGGGAAAATTGAGGCCCACAAAAGGGAATACGTCTTAATCCAGCTGGGGAATGGTGGAGGTGAAACAAGAACTCAGATCTCCAGCATGCTCTTTCAGTTATACAACTGGAAGTGAGGAGACAGCATAATCAATGTGGTCACTCAGATTTCCTGGGAACTAGTATATCGTGAGCTAATGATATTTTGGCACTACTATATGATACTTGGAAACTCCAAGGGAGACTCACTGATGCAGCCTTCCAAGCTGGGCTATAATTGGCTCAATGAGATCAACATTCTCTATAATGAGGTTTGTCCTAGGAAGGTAGCTGTGGCATAGTGGAAAATGCTTGGGCCTCAGAGTCAGACAGACTTGTGAAGGAATTACAGTGCATCACTTACTATAGTACAACCATAAGAAAATAATTAAACCTGTGTGAACTTCATTTTTTTTCAGTTTTTGAAGATTAGAGAGAGCACCCACGAACTAGGGTCATTATGAGGATTGAATAAGGCAAAGTATGGAAGTAGAAGAACACAAGAGAGATAATTGCTAAATATATATATTTATTCCCCTTTCTCTTTCACTGCACTATTTCTTAGAAAGGGGCTGCTAAGGAAAGTAATTTGTGCCACTAGAAGCCACAAGAAAAAAAAATGCTTCATGGATGATAGCCATGTGACTGGGAAGCTGCTCATAGTGGGGATCCATTTTGTCCAGGTAGGCAGCATCTGAACCTTCAACATTCATGTGCACATTCTGAAACCTTTTAAGGCTAGCTGCTGAGTACACTGAAACTCACACTATATGCTTAAAGTGAAGTAGTGGCATACCAGCCCAGAAATATGCAAGTGTTTTTAGTTCCTAATAAAAGTTATTAACAATCACCTAAGAATCCCCTATTCAACAGTTTGCTGACTTATCTGCTGCTTTGATGCATCTGTTGAGAGATCTGATTTCCCCATGTCCTTCTGGGGTATGGAGTGAGAGTTCACTACCCTGTGACTGGCGTAAGTACACACTGACATCAATTCCAAAACAGACAAAGCTGCCCACATGCTAATTCTTCCTGAGCCTTTATCACCATCTATAAATTATAGGATTTAATAGCCCTGACTATACCAGCATTCATAATTTTATCAACTGAACCTGTAAAGCCGGTTGGGCTTTTAAAAATGGCTTTTCTCAAACAGAGCCAAGACTAATACACTACAAGCCCTGATCTCTTATCGCCTGTTGATTCCCAATCATTTTTCCCCATTCTGTGTTAGCTCCCTCAATAAACATTTTTGTAGACTGTGATGATGGTCTTTTTCAAAATTTTCCTATAGCCACCACTAAGCTTTAGTAGTTTCCTGTCTTTTCTCCTTTGGTTTGATGATACCTTCTAAGTCTTCTGCCTCTAAATTTCTACTGGATGCTTCCTTTCCCTTTTTTCTTCTAGGCTGAGTAGAGTGCAGAAATCTCAAAGAAAATTACTGAATAGGACTCAGGTTTCTTTTTCTTTTGCCCTGCATTGAGAGTAACTGTGTGGGGTGTGTGTGTGTGTGTGTGTGTGTGTGTGTGTGTGTGTGAGAGAGAGAGAGAGAGAGAGAGAGAGAGACAGAAAGATTGTGGAATCAGCACTGGTAATTCAGGTCTTACAACAGTCTACTCAGAGAACAGTGATCATAGAATATTTTTAACATCAGCTTTAATGAGGTTGAGGTATATTTTACATATTATAAAATTCATCTTTTTCAGGTGTACAAGTCAATGATTTTTATTAGCTTTATTGAGTGGTGCAACTATCACCATAAACTCAATATTGGAACACTTCCATCCTCTAAGATCCCTCATGCCTATTAACGTTTAATTCCTTTTTTCACACCCAGTCTTAAGCTAATCTACCTTCTGTCTCTTTCAGCTTTCCTTTTATGGACATTTTATATAATTTGAATCATATAATATGTGGTCATTTGTATCTGGTTTCTTTCACTTAGCATGCTTTGAGGTTCATCTATGCTACACCACATGTCAGAAGTTCAACACTTTCTACTGCTGAATAGTATTGCATTATATGCATATACAAGATTTATCAGTGGATGAAAATTTGGGTTGTTTTTACTTTGGGGATATAACAAATAATGTTTCTATAAATATTTGTGCATAAGTATATTTTTAAAAATTTTTATCTTTGGTATATACACAGGAGTGGAATTACTGAAACATATGGTAACTATAGCTTTAACTTTTAGAGGAACTACCAAACTATTTTCAAAACTGGCTGTACTACTTTACAATTCCACTAGCGATATATGAGGCTTCTTATTTCTTCACATCTGTGCCAACATGTATTGTTGTCAGGGTCATAGAAAATTCAAGGTGGGAGGAAACTTGATTTTCCTTGCTCTTAAAATAAAATTATAGCAAAACCCTGTATTTGAGGGTAAATGGTATTTTTTTAGGTGGTACCTTTAATCCAATGAGATTGTAAACAAAAATATAGACCTGAAATTAAAAGGCAGCCCTCTTAAGAGGTAATCATCCAGTTAGTCTAGCTAGAATATGTTTGTAATTTAAAAAAAATAATCAAAATGAAAGCAACCACATACACATATACATACAAGCTTCTAGAGATTTTGCAAACATCAGAATCATTGCACAGTCCTGTTAGGGCCAAGGAACCCTGTTAAATAAGTATTAGTTTAGAACACGACAGTTTTCCACAGATCTGTATCCCAGACAAAAATCAAAATGTCATAAACAATTTAAAAAGTAGGCGAGCTTAACCTGTAACTCAGATCTTCTGGATGAAAAATCAGTTAATCTTATCACCACTGGTGCTATGTTCAATGATTAGAAACACATTTTCCTGCTGTACTCACTGAGCAAAGAAACACAAACGAAATGAGGCCCTTGGTTCTCTGAAAACAGAGGAATAGTCAAGGTATTTGGGTGTATTTGTTTATTGGTTAACATGAAATGTTTGCAAAGCATCATAAACCAAACACAAGCTTGCCGGTATTTGCAAATGCTTATGGCTCAAGATTAACAAAATCTATACAAATGAACCATTTATAAGAAAAAAACATAATTAAAATGTACCTACATACAATGTAAAACACAGAAGACCTAGCTAGGGAGGTGGAGGCATGGGGGGAAGGAGAGGAACTGGAGGGACTATCATCCCAATGTGACAAGGTTGTGTGTTGGGGAGGGAAATGCTGTGGTATTGACCACCTTACTTAGTCTGGATCTGAGAACCTTGAAGAAAAAGTTGCTCTCTCCAACTCCTCAGTTGTCAAAATCCAGGTCAACATGTATAGAGAGAAAAGTGGCAAATCAAAAATCTAACTCATTCTCAGCAAACACCTGCTGTTTCTTACAAACAGAAACTACTTTTTTTGCCAGTTCATATATGAACAGCTCAACTATTGTCTAGACTCAGGGGTATGTTGAAAATGTTTCTATTAAGTGTACTTTGTGCTTCAACTGAACAATAATCCTTATATAGAAAAGACACATAAAGTAAGGTGTTAAAACAGAGTATCCCCATTTTAAAAACAACAAAAAAGGAAATCTTTAAAAGAACTCTCTTAGAGAAAACACTTGACTACAACATTTGCCGTGGCCAAACTAATTATAAAGAAGAAAAGTATCCTTCACTTCACCTCTACCCAAAATACCTTAAGAAGTAAAGCAAAGCAAAACTTAATTGTCCTATTTCAATTGCCAACTTCAACTGCTGAACTTTAGAAAGTTAGAACCACAGTGATTCTGGACATGGCTTGAGATGGTCACATAGTCTTCATGCCATAACATGACTGTGTTATCTTATCATATTATTGTCATTATTATAATTACTATCTTTCCCATAGAGTTGCAATGTTTAGACTTGGGCTTGAATCACTGTCAGGCACATGGTGACCTTTGAACACTTGGGATCTGCTCAAGCTGCAAGGTGAATCTGACATAAGAATAAACTGTCTCAGAAAAAAAAAATAGAGAACATAAAGCTCAAGGCCTAAGACCCTGGCTCACACATATTTGCTAATACCTGTGTGAAACCAGGTTGCTTGGTATAGGCTTGTAATTCAATTGCTTCTAATTCCCAGTCCAGTCAATAAAATCCTTTTGCTTTTTCCCAGGTGCTTTTAGCATCCTTATCAATAGATGGTCCCAGGCGCCCTTAATCAATGTCTGTAGATGGACTGTCTCCAAAGAAGCATTTAATGAAACCCTCAAAGCAGAAAACGTACTGTAGAGATCACCCCTTTGCCACGGCTAGAACCCAGTGATGAAGTGCACATTCTGCCTAATATACTAAATTAACCACTATGTACTTGTGGGACAGGAACTAGCTATACAAGTTTCAGAAAGATCCTCCGATAATAAAGAAGAATATAGTCTCCAAAAAAATCTTGTTTTCCCATGGGCATGAGTGTATATGTAAGAGATAAAGACAAAAAGACAGTTCAGAAAGAATCAAAAGAGATGTGGTGGGAGATCTGAGATCCAACTGACACGTCAATAGAAAGAAGCAGTGGGGCCCCTTTCTTCTCTATATTCAGCTTTCCAGAAATAGATTGGGAGTTTCTTTAAGGGGTTGCTTGGAGGTACTTTGAAGAAACCAGACCCATATGGAAGGTTACCTTGGCTCAGAAATGCTCTGTAAACTTTTAAGAGGGCAAACTTTAGCCCTTCTAACTACTGGGAGTAGAGAGTTATAGCACCTCAAATACAGCCCAAGGCACAGGAGATCTAGAGGGAAATTGTTTGCCTTGCCCTATGCTGCAACGGAGGGCCATTGCTCTTCAAACATGCACATGACACTCCAGTTGACCCAGTGAGTTCATGAATCTAGGGGAATATGGAGGAAGGTAGAAGAAACTTTATAATCTGTAGTGGGAGACAGACAGAGAAATAAGCAAAACATAGTCCTTCATACTGCTCCAGTTGGACTAAGAAACATATGAAATCACTTGTTCTTTTTTCATGTAAAACTACATTGCTGCCTCAGCAGCACTCAACAGTTATTTTGCCTGGTAGTGGAAATGGTTTGTTTTAATCTCTTCCCTCTGCTTTTTAGTGTTCTTTTAAGGGTTATTTAGGCAGTGTCTGGTTAAAAAAATAACCAGAAATGGATCTTCAACACTCCTGCCTGTCCCTATGTCATAACCAAGAATAATTTCTGCCCTACTTGCCCTTCCCTGGCCTCTATTCTCAGTCATGCAATCCACACTTGGATCTGGAAGTGGATGTATGGGCCAGGCTGTCTTTCTCAAATATAAACTGCTTTGGGTAAGTCACTACTGTCTGGGCCTCAGTTTCCTCACCTTTAAAGTAGACATAATGTATGAATGAGGCCTTTTAAAATTATGAAGCACTAAAGTGTTATTGACAGTTTTGCTCAAATATTTACCATCTGTCTGCAAAGGCTTTTAAAGAGAGAATGGTTCCCTCTCACATTTAAATAGAGTTAAAATCTAAAGTCCTACTGACCCCAGCCTATATCCCCTCTTTCACACCTGAGGGGTCAAAAAAATATGAGACAGGAAGAGAGAGTCCTGTCTGGCCGTGTAACCGTTCTCATTTTCTGACCTTTTGTGGGACAGCATGAAATGATAAATCTTTTAGTTTCCCGCTGGAGTCAGACCTAGTAGAGAATATACCAGACTGGGGAAGAGAAAACTTGAGAAAAGAGGAGAAGACAAGCTTCATATGGTCAGCAAGATGATTACCTCATTCACATGAAGGCATAAGGGCCTTATTTGCAGTATATCACTTTTTTATCCTTCAAAAGAGAGTTGTTTTCTGGAACAAATATGCCAAGAAAACTAAACTCCTTCTACCTCCAAACACTGTCTTCCAGAAAATGAAGACTTCAAGATACTGAAGAGACCCTGAAGGCATGCTAGCTTTGCTGTTCACATTGTTAGGTAACTTAAGGCCAATCAGTATCCCTCTTTGGGCCTCGGTTTCCTCATCTGTAAATTGGGGATGATATTCCCTGCCTTGCCCACCTCTGGGTCTAAATAACAATTCAATGAGATGATGACTGTAAAAGCACGTTGTAAAATGTAAAGTGCAACACCCATATATGCAGTGAATTTCAGCATTCTTAACCCAGAATAATTGTGCCCTATCTCCAGTCTTGTATTTTACAAATTAAGTTACATCCAACACCTTGAATTATTACATAAGATGCTTTCAAAGAAAACAGCCAATTGCTCCACTCACCTGAGCACTTTTCCTTCCAAACCTGATCCACTATGAAAAACTGGGCATCCGCCCAAGTGGCTCATTATGAACATAAGAGGAGATGTAGCAAATCATTATGCTCACACCTGAGCCTCAAGCATCTCATTTGGTTTGTTCATCAGAAAGTCATGAAGAGAGTGTTTCATTCCATGCTGAGAAGCATGTGAAGTTGGTAGTAAGAGCTCAAGACAGATTGATTGCTTTTTCTTCTAAACCAATAAAAGTACCAATTGGTCCCTGAGCTGCCCTAAGACCAGGCCTCAGTGAGAATTTAACTCCTTATTGCCCTCCCATACCTCAGGAACTTTATTTACAGTCATCGCAAAGACAAAAGCTCTGAGCTCTGATTTGTATCTAGAGACTACGTTTTGGGCTTTAAAGACCAGGAACCAGAAAGGGACAAAGAGTTAGAAGAAAAAATAAATAAACATGAAAGGGCCTTTAGGAAGGATCATTTTAGTGATCAAACACACACACACAAAACAAAAAACACATTTGAATCCCCACTTAAAAAAATGTAGAGACCTATTTGTAGTGAGAAGGATCCTAGTAAATGTGCACCAGGCTTCCATTAAGACATGTGTGCTTGTGTGTGTGTGTGTGTTGGGGAGAGAGGCAGTGTGGAGGAGCTAAAAGGGGAATGGTTTGCTTTTATTCCTAAAGTGCTAGGCAGAGGTACCAACAGAGTTCTGAGAGACCCACCTGACAAAAAATGCAGGCAGAAAAAGCCTACCCCATCCAATGTCATTCTCTCCCCCATTCTCTATAATAGAGTTAAGCTAGGAACTTGTCTGGTAGACCCATGACAGGGGAATCTGGCTTTCCAGTATAGAACAGAAAAGCAAGAAATGCTGCAGGTAGACGGGCTCGGTGGCTCAGCCTGTAATCCCGCTCCTTGGGAGGCTGAGGTGAGTGGATTGCCTGAGCCCGCGGGTTCGAGACTCGCCTGGGCAACTTGGCGAGACCTCATCTCTACAATAAATCAAAAATTAACCGGGCGTGGTAGCGCTCGCCTGTAGTTCCATCTACTTGGAAGGCTGAGGCGGAAGGATCACTGGAGCCCAGCAGCTCGAGGCTGCGGTGGCCGGGAGCGGCCACTGCACTCCAGTCTGAGCGACAGAGTGAGACTCCAACTCAAAAAAAAAAAAAAAAAAAAAAGCAAGAGAGCAGAGTGGAGTACTTGACCTCATGACCAGAGGTCGCGGTGAGACCTAGGAAGGCCCTGTAGGGTAAAGGTTAATGACTGAATCTGTAACACACACGATGTTGGTGCTCCTCAGTGCCCACCCAAGGATTAACAC
>CAUYQG010142692.1:0-12755 GCA_963574415.1 Tarsius wallacei
CAGGTTGCTGCGAAATTTATGATTTTGTTCTTTTTATAGCTGCGTAGTATTCCATCGTTTATATGTACCACATTTTTTAATCCAGTCCTCTTTTGATGGACAGCATGGTTGGTTCCAGGTTCTTGCTATTGTGAACAATGCTGCGACAAACATATGTGTGCGGGGATCTTTTTCATAGAGTGATTTGAGTTCTTCATGGTATATTCCCAGTAGGGGGATTGTGGGGTCATATGAGAGGTCGATATTAAAGCTTTTAGGAATCGCCACACAAAACCCAAAACGCACGAGCCATAAGAGATAAGGTAGACAAGTGGGACCTCATTAAACTGACAAGCTTCTGCAAAGCCAAAGAAACCTTAAAGAGAGCAGGGAGACAGCCCACAGACTGGGAGAAAGTATTTGCCAACTCCATGTCTGACAAAGGCCTAACTTCTTGGATTTACAAGAAACTCAACGTGCGGAAAAGAAAAAACCAAACAACCCAATTACAAAGTGGGCAAAAGACATGAACAGACACTTCACAACTGACACATGAAGAAATGTTCAACCTCACTAATCATCAGGGAGATGCAAATTAAAATTACACTGAGATACCACCTAACTCCAGTCAGAATGGCCATTATCAATAACTCAAAAAATAACAGATGCTGGAGAGGAGGTGGCGAAAAGGGAACACTTCTATACTTGGTGGGAGTGTAAACTAGTATAACAATTTTTAACTAAAAAATCTAATTATTTGGGGCTATATAATATTTTCTTTCTCTTAGAAAATCCATTACTATATAGCGAAATTCTGTATTTCACTTTTCTAGTTGGGACATTTGAGTCAAAGATATAAAGTTACATAAATTCATACAAAGTCATATGACACAACAACTTATTACCAGAGGGTGTTGCCCAAACCAAGAATTGAGTTGATTTATTTTCTTTAAAAATAGCTTATAAAGTGATGGAGTAGACAAACTGAATAATCACGGAAAGCCAAAAACCAAAACTTAATGCCTATATACAGGAGCAATATGTCATGACTCTAGCATCTATAAACGCTGGTGATTTCATTTGTTTGGGATGTAACTACATTCCTAAAATGGAAATTTTAAAAATAAATTACAAAATATCTAAAAAAAAGAAAAATCAATAGACAAGGTATTTTTGTTGTTCATTGTTTGTTTTGTTAATGTTTGTTTTTAATCTTAGCCAATTATCTTTTACTATTCCTTTGCATTAGAGGGGCAGTGTCATTTGATTATGTTACAATGAACCATGACTTCTACATTCTCATTTTCTTGACATGGCCAATGATAGAGTTGAATTAAGCCATAGATTATTCTCGACATATATTAACTCTGATTCTCTGAAGGTTTTTAAGAACTAAGTAGAAAATAGCATATTTATATTCTTTCAAATAGTTTTTTTCCACACAGATATCACCAATTTTTAAAAAATATGACATTTTCCAGGCTAATATCCAAAGCATAGCTTCACCAAGCCCCTTAGTGTTTACAATTTAATAATCTTACAATAAGTATGTTGTATAACATAGAGATTTAAAATGAAATAGATAGAAAAATATTGGATACTTTCACTATACATGTTAAATTCTAGTTTCATAAATAATGACAAGAGGCCGGGCTTGGTGGCTCAGCCTGTAATCCCGCGCCTTGGGAGGCTGAGGTGAGAGGATTGCCTGAGCCCGTGAGTTCGAGACCTGCCTGGGCAACTTGGTGAGATCTCATCTCTACAATAAACCAAAAATTAGCCAGGCGTGGTCGCGCGCGCCTGTAGTTCCGGCTACTTGGAAGGCTGAGGTGAAGGATCACCAGAGCCCAGCAGGTCGAGGCTGCGGTGGCCAGGAGTGGCCACTGCACTCCAGTGTTGGCGACAGAGTGAGATGCCATCTCAAAAAAAAAAAAGGAAAGAAAAAGAAAATAAATAATGACAGAGTACCAGCAGTGTCTTGTAAATATTTTAGTTGGATCTCTGACTTACTAGTATGCAATCGATATGTCTAATGGATTTTATAAATATGTCTAATGGAATGGATATTAACTGAGTTATATCTTTAGCCATTATCCTTACAAACAGAAACACACACACAACCTGGGGTGTGTATTTTTACTAAACCATTGATTTCTAAATGAAGTTAAAATAATTCACTACATGCTGCTTCCATAATCCTTAAAAATATAATAGTACATAACTATCATTCAGAATAAAAGACTTTCTAGATAATTATTTCTTCCTTAAAAGTGATGCAAATGCTTTTTATGAGGTTTATAAAGTACTTAATAGTATCTGGAACAGAGAAAGTGCCCAATAAATATGTCAATACTTGTTATTACTATCTTATTAGTAAATCTTTAAATATTAGACTGTCTGTAGGAAAATCTTAAATTTTCACTACTCTCATTCAAGCATTCTTGTATAATCATAGTGGAAAATTGCAGATAAATGTTAAATACCAAATAAATTTAATTGTAGCTTAAATCCAGTCTAAATTTTGCCATGACATTTTGCATGAATAAATGAATGTTTATTCTCAACAAATAAAACTAAACACACCTTGTATGAGAAGGGGTGTGTGTGTGTGTGTTTGTGTGTGTGTGTGTATGTGTGTGTGTGTATTTTAAAGACAAAGTCTCACTTTGCTGCCCAGACTTGAGTGCTAAGTGGTGGGACCATGGCTCACTACAAATTCAAACTCTGGGCTCCCAATTCTTCTGCCTCAGCCTGCAAGTAGCTGGGATTACAGATGCATGTCACTTCACCCAGCTAATTATTATTTTTTTTTGTAGAGTTGGGGGGGTCTCACTTTGTTGTCCAGGCTGTTCTCGAACTCCTGGCCTCAAGTGATCCTTCTACCTTGGCCTCCTAACATGCTGGGATTACAGGCATGAGCGACTGTGTCCAGATTAATCTTAAAAAATAATTAATAAACTTTATTTTTTTCTGAGAAATTTTAGATTTACAAAAATAATAGGCAGAAGGTACAGAGAGTTTCTGTATACTTCTTTATTACTTCTACCCACAATTTCCTCTATTATTAACATCTTGCATCGTTGTGGTACATTTGTTATAATTGATGGACCTATGTTAATACATTATTATTAACTAAAGTTCATAGTTCATATTAAAGTTTACTCTTTATGTTGTTCAGCTGTTTAGGTTCTGACAAATGCATAATGTCATGTATCCACCATAACAGTATCATATAGAATGTTTCGCTACCCTTCACATTTTGATTTTTATTCAATTCTTAGTGCCTTCTGTAGTCAATTAGATCTTCCTCACTTCTGGTTAAAGGAACATTTATTAATTTCTCAAATCTTCAAATGGGTAGGAATTCTGTCTACTGAGGTACATTCATACTTAACTATAGTTACATGTCAGCAGTTTATACCTGTGCTTTTTCATATTATTACACTGAAAAGTTTATAAGTTCATAGATTGGAAAAAATGCGTGTGAAGGAGACATTGTGCTTCTGAATTTTTTTTTTTTTTTTTTTTAGCTGTAGTATCACAGTATCACTCCATTGCCCAGGCTGGAGTGCAGTGGCACACTCATAGCCACCTCAGCGTTTACCTGCTGGATTCTGGTGATACTTCCACCTCACTCTTCCAAGTATCTGGAACTACAGGTGTGCACTACCACGCCTGGCTAATTTTTTGATTTATTGTAGCGACGAGGTCTTGCCAAGTTGCCTGGGATGGTCCCAAACCCAAGGGCTCAAGCAATTCACTCACCTTGCCCTCCAAAGTGCTAGGATTACAGGCTGAGCCACTGAGCCCAGCCAATATTTTTTTTTAAACTGATAAAAAGTTAGATTAGACAATAGCTCACATCAATATTTTATAATTATGAAATCACTAAAACTTCAATATAATTATAAAAATATCTACTGTGTATTAGGGAATTAATATTTTCCAGTTGCTCTAGTAGGTATCTCATATATATTACTTAAGGTTCTCACAGTCCTGCAGGGTGGGTTTCCAAAATGTACAGATTAGGAAATGTATGCTCCTAAAGGTTAAGCAATTAATCTAAAGTCACACAAAAAACTAAAATTCGAACTGAAATATGCCTTACTCCAGGGCCTCTGAACTTTGTATTACATCATGCTACCCAAGAAAAACATTTTTATGTAAGGAGAGGGATAAAGAAAAAGTGGAAGAGGAAAAGGAGGAGAAGAAGCGGGAAAGCAACAAAAATATAGAGGAAAAATTAGAAACAAAGGACAAACAAAAAGAAAAACAGGAGGAAGGGAAGAAGAGGAGAATGAAGTCCCATAATACACCTCGATTATATGCATCCTATTTCGGAAAAAACTTTTAGCTTTATTTGAATGTATAAAAATATATCTGAATCCACAACTTCTTTATGAGCATACTACTTATTTGCGTTGGCTGTAGAAATTATCCCCATGGTACCTGAGGAATGTCTATTGAATTTCCTACAACATAACGTAAGTAGGCTGCTACACAAACCAGAGCGTTTAGCAATTCCTCTCAGAAACCTTTGCTTTTTAATTGTTAGTACACAGGCAGACAGAAGGAGAGAGAAGAGAGAGGTGGGGGGAGAGAGGGAGAGAAAGGGAGTAGAGAGAGGGAGTTTTAATGTATGAAATGGTACTTTTTACGTTTTAATTATGTTATGTTCCCATTTCTCCCCTTTCCCTCCCTTATTGAGCCCCCTTGTGGTGAGTATCTATAACTGGGTCTTTTGAGACAGCTTTTAAAGGCCTGTGAGTTAATAAACACAGTGTTTATTTCCTGCATGCATCATATTGCATTTTAAAATGTTAACAACACCATTTAATAATTTGCTTTAAATCATAATTAATTGTTAAGGAAAGAATGAATGATACAACTTTATTTTAAAAGTACATTTATATTTTAAATATATAAATATTTGGTATTATATATGATGTTTTTGTTGTTGAAACGCACATCTATACACATCTATATACATATGTACACATATAAATACATATACATACAATGATAATAGTTTAATAGCAAATATTTATGAAATGAAAAATACTATTGAAAAGTGTTAAGGTTGCAAAAGCATCCGTTGACATATAAGTATAAATCAAGGCATGTTTTGGCTAGAATTTATAGTAGGAAAACCATTTTCCTGAAGGTCACATTTTTGAGCTATCAGTGGCTTTTTAGCTAAATAGACACCAGAAACATCATAGTCACCTTCACGGTATAATTTACAGCATGGCCTGGGAAAATCTGCCTCTTAGCAAACATAAAGGCTGAGAGAACCACTACATGAACAGAAAAAAAAAATAGATTGGTAAATGTGTTATTTCATAGCAAATATATATTATATCTTTTAGAGTTCTGTGACCTATCTTTCATTTGCAGTTCTACAATTTGGCTCCATTCCCAATGAAACTTCTTTGCAAATGTCAAAATCTTTAAATTTCTCACCCATTGTTGGAAATTTTAAATTTTTTTCAAGTTATTTCAAAATTTTAAAAAATGGTTTCTACAACAGAAATTTTACTGTTCATTCTTGAGAACCTGGGATGATTCATACTTTATTAAATTTTTTAAAATTAAGTATGAATTTGGCACTGGCCAAGACTCTCATAGAGCATATTATATGAGAATGCAAAAGTGATAGAACTTGTTTCATGAGAAGGCAAATAAATATGGAATACAATAGAAAAATGAAATATTTAAGCATAGCATATACAGTATGTTAAATCTTGTTTTCTGGAATTTTATTGCCGTTGTGTGTATGTGGGTTAGCATATGCGTGTGCTACAGATCACAATAAAAAATATTATACTACATGTCATGTTGAAAATATTTGAATATCATTATCCTTGCAACATAACTTAATTATATAATAACGTTGCTCCAGATGAGAGAAAAAGCAGAATAAATTTGCTTAAACAGTAACATTAGTAGTCAAGATTAGAATGTCTCAGAGATATGCTACAGCAGCTGACAATTCGTATTATAGTCTTCAAGATTACTGAAAGTCAGTGGTTTTCCTTTGAATTTTAAACACATCATTATTTGATGGTACATGTCTTTCCTGTTGGTGGCACTGTGCACACAGGAGTTAAGAAAAACCTAGGGGACGGACCACTTTATTTATAGCTATAAATTCACCATTTGAATGATGCCTGTCTTCTTGAAACTTCCAGAGCAGCACTTTTTACCTCTCAAAACCACAATATTCTAACTTTTTTCCAGACTGTGTTTCTGTGATATCTCTTACTGTATACTCACTGGTAATTTAGAGAGTCCTCTGAATACAACTGAGCTACTTTTTTAAAACTATTGGATCATGACTGTTTACCTCTCATCAAGTTTTTGATGAAAGACAGTCATTGTCTGGTATTTTAGGCCTCCATGACATAATCTATAATAGTTTTTTTAAATGATAAAAATTCTTAAAGGTCAATGAGAAAACATCAATTTTGTGACATATTTCTGTTGTTTTGAGTTCTTTTTTGTTATAACAAGGAAACTATACATTGAAAAAAGAATTGGTCACAGATAAGAGAATATCAGAAGATGCTTTCTAGAAAGAATCTCAGTTAAGATCTGTAAATATGAGCCCTCTAGTAAGATCAGACATAATAAAAGGAGGATTGACCTGGTGCAGCTAATTCAGACGATGATGAATCATTATTTAAGGAAAATAAATACAAACATTTATGTAACACAAGAGGTAGTCTTAAACAGACACTACCCAAAATTAAAGAGTTTGTGTTATTAGCATTGCTCATCACAAATGATATTAGTTGTGAATGTCTGCTGTTGAATCTTAAAACAATAATACAGATATCTATACAAAATATCAATGTGTTTGTTACATGAAATGAGGATCACATTAACAGATTAGGGGGAGCACCTGATTCTTCAATCTATAACTGTTTATACAAAAATAATATTGTATTTTTGCTCTTTATTTTTCTTAATCATTTCAATCCACATACAAACTATTTCTAAATTTTCTTTGACTTTTAACAAAATCAATTGGCTCACGTGAACAATATTTTTCAACAACTGAGTTGCTTTAAATGCAAAGAAAAGAAACTCCTACTTAAAATCTGCTCATTTCAGCAAGGCAAATGAGCAGCACAAATAAAATCTAAACCATGAGCCAAAAAAAGCAGACTTTACTGGGTCCTACCAAAGCTGTTCTTCATAATTCTTTGACACAGTTATACCCCTATTCATGTTAATATCAAAGTCACCAAATTAAAAGTAATCAAAATGTAGTAGTTTACCAATATTTAATCATGCATTATTTCATTTTCTAGAAAGTAATTATTGTGACCTGAGTGTTTATGCCTCCTGAAAATTTGTATGTTGAAATCTAATCTTTAATGTGATACTATTTCAGGATGGTGAAGTAATTAGGTCATGAGGATGGAGCTCTCTTGAATGAGACTAATGTCCTTAAAAGCAAGTCCAGAAAGCCAACTCAATTGCTACCCACCTTGTAAGGATGCAAGGAAAAGTTGACAGTCTGCAACTCAGAAGAGAATCTTTACCAGAATCGACCACGTTGGTTCTCTGATATCGAATTTAACCCTCTGGAACTGTGAGCAACATATTTCTGTTGATTATAAGCCACTCAATCTATGGTACTTTGTCATAACAGCCAAAACCAATTAAGACAGTAATATTGAAATATAATTTAGGCCGGGCTCGGTGGCTCAGCCTGTAATCCCGCGCTTTGGGAGGCCAAGGTGAGTGGATTGCCTGAGCTCGCGTGTTCTAGACCCGCCTGGGCAACTTGGCCAGACCTCATCTCTACAATAAATCAAAAACTAGCCGGGCATGGTAGCGCGCGCCTGTAGTTCCAGCTACTTGGAAGGCAGAGGCGGAAGAATCACCAGAGCCCAGCAGGTTGAGGCTGCGGTGGCCGGGAGCAGCCACTGCACTCTAGTCTGGGTGACAGAGTGAGACTCCAACTCAAAAAAAAAAAAAAGAAAAAGAAATATAATTTATCTGTAATATATTGACTCATCATTATATTACAGAAACCAATGTTGATTCTTAAGCTCACAATAATTAATTCAACCAAGAAATCAGTGATTAGATAAGAATGTATATAAGACAGAACTGGCATGACTTTGAACAGACCACCAATAAGATCTCTAAAGAAAATACAGGATAGATGATGTTTGATTTTACTGCACTTTTTAATCTATGTTTAGATGTCAATTATCTACCTACTTTGTTTAACACAATGACATTCCATAAAATTGTACTGAATTCTGTCATCTTTAATTGTCATCTGAAGGCAAATCTCTCTAGTTATTTAATCATCAGGCTTACATTTGGTGTTCTTTTCACAGTGCTTCATTTTTAAATTAATAGATTTTATTTTTAAAGCAGCTTTATTTGACAGCAAAACTGAGCAGAAAGTACAGAGTTTTCATATAACCCCTATTTCCATAGATGCACAGCCTCTCCTACCATCAACATCCCACACCAGAGCGGCACATTTATTATGGTTGATAAACCTACATTGAAATATTCTTACCATCTAAACAATCCATAGTTTACATTCGGGTTCACTGTTGGTGATGTATAATGGCATGTATCCATTATTGTAATATCAGACACTATTTTCACTGTCCTAAAACTCCTTTGTGCTCTGCTCCTTTGTCACTCCCTCTTTTCTGACCCTTGGGAACCACTGATGTTTTCACTCTCTCCACAGTTCTGTCTTTTCTAGAATGTCATGTAGTTGGAACAATATGATGTGTAGCCTTTTAATATTGGATTTTTTGCTTAATAAAAAACATTTAAACTTCCTTTCCGTCTTTGCATGGCTTGATAGCTCATGCCTTTTATTTTTTATTTTTTTTTTGAGTTGGAGTCTCACTCTGTCACCCAGACTGGAGTGCAGTGGCCGCTCCCGGCCACCGCAGCCTCGACCTGCTGGGCTCCGGCGATCCTTCCTCCTCAGCCTTCCAAGTAGCTGGAACTACAGACACGCGCGACCACGCCTGGCTAGTTTTTGGTTTATTGTAGAGATGAGGTCTGGCCAAGTTGCCCGGGCGGGTCTTGAACCCGCGGGCGCAGGCAATCCACTCACCTTGGACTCCCAAAGTGCTGGGATTACAGACTGAGCCACCGAGCCCGGCCGCTCATGCCTTTTAGTGTTAAATAATATTCTATTGTCTGGATGTACCATAGTTTATTTACTCCTTACCTATTGAAGGACATCTTGTTGCTCCCAAGTCTTGGCAATTATGAATAAAGCCACATATGTCCATGTGCAGACATTTTCAACTTCTTTGAAAGCTGAAAGTTTTCAACTTCTTTGGGCAAATATCAAAGACCAAAATTTCTAGAATGTTTGTTTAGGTTTGTAAGAAACTGCTAAACTGTCTTCCAAAGTGGCTGTACCATTTTTCATTGCCACCAGCAGTGAATGAAAGTTCCTGTTGCTCCACATCTCTGTCAGCATTTGGCATTGTCAGTGTTTGGAATCTGCCATTCTAATATGTATGTAGTGATAATTCATTATCGTTTTAATTTAATAATGCCCGATGGCATGTGATATTGAGCATGTGTCATTTTACATGCTTAATATTCTTGTCATCTATATATTGTGTTTGTTGAGGTATCTGCTTAGAGCTTTCACTTAGTTTTTCTAAGTTGTGTTGTACATTTTCTTATAGTTTAGTTTTAAGAGTTATTTTTATAATTTGGATAATAGTATTTTATTAGATATGTCTTTTGCAAATATATTTATCTTAATATGTGGGCTCTCATTCTTTTAACCACGGGTTTTTGTTCAAGGAAACTGAATCTTACTGGGTCAACAAAACATGCACAGTCTAATAGGGAGGAGGAAAGAGAAAGAGTGGGGAGAATGTTAATGTGGACTGGCTTTCTCAATCTCAATTCCATTCTCTTCCAGTTAGAGCTGCTAGAAACTTAAAAACTGCATTTTTTAGATGTCATTTCACCTATGATTCTGTATGCAAAATTGGTCCATAAAGAAAGTGCATTCACATGAGATTTAAAAGCAGATGTGAGTCAGAGGCAACTTTACCATTGTTGAAGTTAACAATGAGATTGTGATTTGCAAGTGCAAATTAGACCTAAGTCTAACACAGCAGCTGGATTTAGAATGCAAGTAACCATTCCCCTGCTTGGTAGGAATGAGAGGCAGTATAGGGCAACAGAGGTGGAATCACCAGCATTCCCTCACTTCTGGATCTCATCTTCTAAGTGATGTCATACCAACTCTGAGGATCCAGTGGCATCCCTCTTAGGACCTTCCATTAATTGCATAGGTATCTGATACCTCGGACTAATCATCATAAGTATTTGATACTTCGTAATAATTATATCTGTTTGAAATAATTAAAGTAATTTGTTATAAAAGACTTTGTTTTTTGAGTAGTTTTAGGATCACAGCAAAATTAAGAGGAAGATTTAGAGATTTCCCATATACCTTTCTCCCCACATATGCATAGTTGCCCACATTATCAAAGTCCCCACCAGAGTGACGCAATTGTTATGAATGTTGAACCTACATAGACACATCATCATCACCCAAAGTTTATATCTTGCATTAGAGTTTATTCTTGATACTGTACATTCTACAGGCTTGGACAAATATATAATGAAATATATTCATGAAATTGTCATACAAAAATATTTTCATTGCCCTAAAATCCTCTGTACCCTGCCTAGTAATCCCTCCCTTTCTTAAAGTGATTTTTCTTTCTTGAACTGAGCATTCTTTAGTTACTAAAGCATGTATAATAGTCAAACAAATATTTACATATGCTTGTGAAACTCCTATGACTTACATAACAGGAAGATTTTATCACATAAAAGAAAATCTTTGCTTTAAAGGAACTTAGACTATATTTTGGAGAGATAAGATAATTTAGCAACATTATTAAATTATTAAGTTAAATCAAGGTATTAAAATTTTAGATTAAAAACTTGTCAAAATTAATTACAAAAGTAGAAAGTATTTGTTGTCAGAAGCCCAGAGCATGTCTTCTGTAATGGCTGACTGCTTTAATATTCTCTCACTATCTTGACATTTAGAACAATGGCAAAATGCCAACAAAGAGGCATGGTGTATGACTATCAGTACAAGCAAAATCAGTCTTACACTATCACTCTTGTGCACCTGCATCATTCAACCCCAGCTTTGGCTTCTTAATTGCTTCTGCCCATCTCTTTTTATAATTATTCTATTTGACATCCTCCATTTTAACTCCTAGTTCACACCTGATTAAAATTTAGATTAATGATGTAATAATTCCTTTCGGTCTATTTGAAGATACTTTTTTAAAAACTATATTAAAATAGATAGTCTAGGAGTTCCGGTGAGATGGCGACGGCATAGGTGGAATTGTGAGATTCTCTGAACGTGAGTTCCCAAAAAGACTCTTGCTTTCCTTCCTCCACCCCCCTGCCCACCGACAGCCGCACTGGTCCAAGGCCCAGGGACCCTCAGTCCCACGCAGGGCCGGATATTGTGGCCCCTGGCTGCTGCTGTGCACGCGGGAGTCTCAGGTCTTGACTCCCTCCTTGGCTACATCATCTCGCCCAGACCAAGCTGCCAGTCACCCAGAGAGGATCTGGGCACCTGCCCCTCAGAGAAATCGATTCCATTTCTGGCTGAAATACCTTGTGAGCGATCCAGGGCCACTTTCGCCACTCACCGCCTGCCCTTTGGAGTTTTGGAGCTCTGGAGCTTTGGAGCTCTGGGCCCACATGGCTGAGGCACTCAGCGTGACCCCACAGCATATCTTGAGGAGGTGCTGATTGGAGGCTCTCAGCTCCAGAGGAGGGAACTCCCGACCCCCTCCTCCACCCCAGCCCACTGGTAGTGGATCCAGTGCCCAGCTGTGCAGCTGATCCGCGGTGCCTCCCACGCCACCACAGTCCATCATAGTGGATTGCCCAGGGACCCAAACAAGCGGAGAGAAAGGATCCGTGAAAGTGAAACTGCGACCTCGGCCATTCTCCAGTTAGAGACTTGCATTGCCTCACCCACCTACCAGTAGCTTCCACCTCAGTTTGCAAGGGACCAAACCTACATTCCGCTGCACAGAAAGATTGTAAGACGGTGGGAAATAGGTTCCAGTGGGCTCATACACTGGTAGGTGGATGCTGGAATCATCATATAGATTCTGAATCACAGCTTCCCCCTCAATTAAACCTCAAAACTGCAAAAAGTACAGCCTGCAGCCCACACTCCAACCTCAAAAGTGAACAAATCCAGAGGACCCTAATAAGGAAGTACAGGAGATTGCACAAGTGATGCAAAAGCAACCCCACTTTCCCTGAAAAACAGAATTAAAGAAGGGGAAAGAAAGGAGGAGAGAGAGAGAAAATCTACACAAATGAAGAAAAACCAAAAGAAGAATATGGATCCCTCCCAGACCCCTGGGAGGGCAGACACTGAGAAAACTGACTTCAGAATGCAAACAATGAAGAGCCCCAGAATGACTGGTCTCAAACTACAAATATAGATATCAAGACATTAATGGAGAGATTAAAAAGAATTGAGGGGAGTCAAGAAGAAACTAGGAAGGAGCTGATAACTGAGATAACAGCAACAAAGAATACTGTGAATGAAATAAATAACAAACTGACAAGAATTGAAAACAGAATTACCCAAGCAGAAGATAGAATCTCAGAGCTTGAGGACCAAAATATAGAACAAATCCAAACTGTTAAAAACACAGAAAGCAAGCTCAAAAAGGCAGAACAAAACCTTCAAGAGA
>CAUYQG010142693.1:0-16513 GCA_963574415.1 Tarsius wallacei
TGGTAGCGCGCGCCTGTAGTTCCAGCTACTTGGAAGGCTGAGGCAGAAGGATCGCCGGAGCCCAGCAGGTCGAGGCTGCGGTGGCCGGGAGCGGCCACTGCACTCCAGTCTGGGCGACAGAGGGAGACTCCAACTCAAAAATAAATAAATAAATAAAAATAAAAAGGGGAGGAGGAAAATCTACACAAATGAAGAAAAACCAAAGGAAGAATATGGGTCTCGCACAGACCCCTGGAGGTCAGCCACTGAGAATACAGACTTCAACATATAAGCAATGAAGAGCCCCCAGAATGACTGTTCTCAAACCACAAACCAAGATCTCAAGATATTAATAAAGATAATAAATAGGAATGAGGAGAGACAAGAGGAAAGAATGAAGGAGTTGATAACTAAGATAACAGCAATAAAGAATACAGTGAATGAAATAAATAACAAACTCATAAGCATGGAAAGCAGAATTAACCAAGCAGAAGAAAGAATCTCAGAGCTTGAGGACCAAAATATGGAACTAACCCAAACTGTCAAAAACATTTAAAAGAAGCTTAAAAAGACAGAACAAAACCTCCAAGAGATGAGTCATTATTTCAAGAGGCCAAACCTAAGATTAATTGGAGTTCCTGAGGCAGATAGAAAGACAGAGACCACCCTGAAATAAACAATCCATGAAATTATCCAAGCAAACTTCCCTCATCTCATTAGTGACACCACCATTCAAACACAAGAGATTCAGAGAATCCCTGCAAGGCAACACATGAGAAGACCAACTCCTATACACATAGTAATTCACCTACACAAAGTAGGTATAAAAAAAAAAATCCTAAAGGCAGCAAGAGAAAAAGGTCAGACTACATATGGGGAAGACCAATTAGAATAGCAAAGACTTATCTACAGAAACACTTCTACTAGGAGAGCTTGGAGCCCAATCTTCGAAGTTCTCAAAGATAAACAATTTCAACTAAGAATTACCTGCCCAGCTAAGCTAAACTTCATCAGTGGTGGAAAATTAAAATCCTTCCCAGACATTAAATCCCTAAGAGTTCATGTTGCCTGCAGACCAGCTCTATAACAAACACTTAAGAAAGTATTAAACACAGAAGAAAGGAAAAAAGAACAACAACGCCCTTCACAAGAATGCAGGAAAAAGATTGAAAACACACATGAATCAACCCCCAAAACAAAAAAAAGACAAGCAAACAGGAACAACAACTTTATAAGAACCTCATGATAGGGATAAATCCTCACATTTCAATAATTAGCCTGAATGTGAATGAACTAAAGGCATCACTGAAAAGACACAGAATGGTGGACGGGATAAGAAACCATGACCCCATTATTTGCTGCATTCAGGAGATTCATCTCAATCTTTTTAATTCTTTCAAAGAACCAGCTTTTTGTTTTGGGGGTTGATTCACATATGTTTTACATCTTTTTCCTGTACTCTTGTGAAGAACATTGTCATTATTTTCTTCTTTTTTTCTGTGTTTAATATTTTCTTAAGTGTTTCTTGTAGAGGTGGTCTGGAGGCAGCATAAGTTCTTAGGAATTGGATGTCTGGAAAAAATTTTAATTCTCCCTCGCTGATGAAGCTTAGCTTGGCTGGGTAGGTTATTCTTGGTTGAATTGGTTATCTTTGAGAACTTTGAAGATTGGGCTCCAAGCTCTCCTAGCCTGAAGTGTTTCTGTAGATAAATCTGCTACCATTCTAATTGATCTTCCTTGGTAGGTAGTCTGACCTTTTTCTCTTACTGCCTTTAGGATTTTTTCTTTTATACCTACTTTGTTTAGGAGGATTATTATGTGTCTGTGAGTTGGTCTTCTCATTTGTTGTCTTGCAAGGGTTCTCTGAATCTCTTATGTTGGAATTGTTGCATCACTGATGAGATGAGGGAAGTTTTTTTGAATACTTTCATGGAATGTTTGTTTCAGGGTGGTCTCTGTCTCTCTTTCTGTCTCAGGAAGTCCAATTGCTCTTAGGTTCAGTCTCTTGAAGTAATCATTCATCTCTTGAAGGATTTTTTCTGTCTTTTCAAGCTTCTTTTCTATGTTTTTGACAGTTTGGGTTAGTTCTATGTTTTGGTCTTCAAGCTTTGATATTCTTTCTTCTGCTTGGGTAATTCTGCTTTCCATGCTTATTAATTTGTTATTTATTTCAATTACAGTATTCTTTACTGTTGTTATTTCAGTTATCAACTACTTCTTATTTTCTTCTTGTCTCTCCACAAATCTTTTTATTCTCTCTATTAATGTCTTAATGTCTGAGTTTTTCATACATGACAGTCATTCTGGGGGCTCTTCATTGTTTGCATTCCTAAGTCTGTTTTCTCAGTGTCTGACATCCCAGGGGTCTGTGTGAGATCTATATTCTTCTTTTGTTTTTTTCTTTTCTTCATTTGTGTAGATTTTCCTCCCCACTTTTTCCTTCCTCCCCCTTTCTTCTTTAATTCTGTTGTTCAGGGTGGAGGGGTTGGTTTTGCTTCTGTTTGTTCAATCTCCTATTTTTCCTTATGTATATACTTTGGCTTTGTTCAATTCTGAAGCTGGACTGTAGGTTGGGGGTGATCCTTTTTGCAGTTTTGAGATTTAATTGAGTGGGGAGCTGTGATTCAAAATCTATCTGCAGATCCCAGTATCCATCAACAGTTGTGTGGGTAATCTGGAACCCACTTCCCACTGCCTTGCAATCTGTCCATTGCAAGGTTATAGTGGGGTTATAGGTTTATTCCCTGAAAGCAAAATGAGGTGAGAAAAGGGAAAAGAATGGAACAGGAAGTGGGAGAAAGAGGAAGGTGGAGAGAAAGAAGAGTAAGAGGGGAAACAGACAAATGTACCGACTAACAAATGAAAAGAGACATAAAGACAGATACGAGTTAAAAAATCCCAAACAAACCAACAAACATACAAAAAAACAAAAACATACAATCATACAGACATGCAAGCTAACCAATCTCCTTATTGGTGCACTATTCCCCTATACAAACATGAGGTCTAAAGAGAAAAAATAAAGTAAAATAGAATAAAGTCAGTAAACTAACAGAACCAAATTAAGTATGAAAACGTTATTGATAGCAGTAAGAAGAGAGAGAAGAGGGAAAAAAGATGGGTAAGACAAACAGACAAAGAATTAAGAAAAATTTAAAACAAGGGAACCAAGCCCACTCTGAGACTTTTCCTTTATGTGCAATGTCCTTTCAGCTCTGATTTCTAGCTCTCATTGCAGGCTGGTGGAGTTGCTTATAGTTAGGGTCAGTTGCCCCTGGCCTGCTGTGGAGGGTGGATCAGATCTGGTCTGCCTGCCAAATCATGGCCTGTGTCTATCTAGCATGGGGGAGGGACATGTTGTTGCCTTGGATCCCAAGCTGGGGGATGGGCCAAGCTGGGTGTAGCTAGTCTCATGACTCCAGCAGATCTCTTTTTCACCTGCAACCCAGCCCAGCTCGGGAATGTAGAATATAGAATGTGAGACTGCTGGGTGATACAAGCCAGTGCAGTACTCGCACCAGGCTGGGTGGAGCAATGCACAGGCTGGCGGGACCTGGAACTCCATAGGGTGGGAGCCATGGGCCGCTCACAGCAGGAGGGAGCAGGCAACAGTGGCAGTGGTGGCAGCCAATGCTTCAGCAATGTGGTATGTGGGAGGAGCTCCACGAGCCAGGCGCAGGGTGAGGGGTGGGGCGTGGCAGTAGTGGTGGCGGTGGCTTCAGTAGTGCAGTGTTTGGGGGTGAGCTTCATGGGTCCGGGAGCCGTGGGTCACCTCAGGTGGGAGTGGTGGCAATGGCAGCAATGGTAGCCGTGGCTGAGGCAGTGGCAGTGGCTGAGGCAGCAGCAGCCCCAGCTAAGACAGTGGCGAGCAGCATGCAAAGAGCAGGCTGGCAGCGGTGAGAGCCGTAGCTCCCGGGGGATTGCAAGATTCTTTATCTGGATATTTTCACATAGTTTAATGTTTTCTATGTTGTAGCATGTATTAGAACTTCATTCTTTTTTTAAAAAGCTAGTAATATTCCACTAAAAAAAAGTGTACATACCACTTTTTGTTATCCATCTACCAATTGCTGGGCTTGTGGGCTATTTCTATTTTTTAACATCTATGAACATTGGTGTACAAGTATCTGTTTAAGTCCCTGTTTTCAATTCCTTTGAGTATATATCTGGGAGTCTAATTTATGGATCATGAAGTAATTATATAGTTAACTTTTTGGGCAAACCACCAAAATGTTTGGCATAGTGGTTGTGCCAGTTTGTATTCCCACCAGAAATGTAAGTTTTCTAATTTTTGCATATTGTTGGCTACATTTCTTAACTGCTCCTGCTCTTTTTGAAAGTAGTAATCCAATAGTAAGTATAAAGTAGCATCTCATTGTGTCTTGCTTTGCATTTTCATAATGATTAGCAATACTGAACATCTTTTCCTGTGCTTATTTGCCATTTGCATCTCTTTGGAAAAGTGTCAATTCAAGTCTATTGCCATAATTGAGTTATTTGCATTTTTATTAAGTTTTAGGAAATCTTTATATCACTATAGTAGTTTTATCATGCCTGTTTTATAGCAACTTCTTAATCAATAGTTACTGAATTGATAAAAGAGTAATCACACAGGTAATTCATAAATGCAGTCTTTTAAAACTTCAAGCACTTTAGAGAAGTATGTAGAATGAATCATTAATGTCCCTTTTCTGCATTCACACTTTTCACTCTTTTTTTTCAAAAAAATTTTTTTTGCCAGTTTCGTGGATACAGTTTGAAACATTCTAAGTAAATGTAAAGATATATGTGCCCATGGTATGTTGTTCTGTATACAAAACAATTGTTTACATATATGGAATTATACTGTATAGTGATTTTCGTATGTAAAAACCTTCAAGTTGTGAACTTGCAAAGATGAGAACATGCAGTTTTCAAGAGGATAGATATAATTGAATCCAACAAGGATCCAGAGCATGTGCCATCAACGTTAGGCTTGAATGAAATTCCAGTGAAATTCAGTGAAATTGCAGCTTTCCCTTTGTATCCTTTTACTGATGATCCTTCAGCTCTACCATCTCCCACCTCCTCATACTAACTATTTTTGCCTGTTTACTCAATGCCAGTCCCTGTTTGCCAGCTGTTGCACTATACTGTTAAGGTACTGTACTGTAAGATTAAAAGTGTTTTCTTTATTTTTTGTATCTATGTTTTTTATATATTATTTGTGTGAAAAGTATTATAAACCTGTTCCAGTACAGTACTATATAGCCAATTGGGTTAGTTGAGTACCTAGGCTAACTTTGTTGGACTTATGAACAAATTGGAATTATGAATATGGGGACATACTCTACACATTTTTTGCAATTTGTTTCTTTCACTCTCTACATATTGGAAATATTTTAGGTCATTATAGATCAACACTTATTGGTTACAGGGATTTTTATTTTAAACGATATAGAGCTGATTCTGGTTTAAACAAAAAAATGATATTGGAAGGGCATTGAGTTCACAGAATTGATGCAAAGGCTGAAAATAACCTTGAAAAATGAATAGAAACCAAGAAAAAGTAATTGGCCTGTCCCACCGCCAGGGTCAAGCTACAAAAACAGCCAGGCAGCAGCAAGTAACTTCTGCAGCTGTCATTAAATATTTTTAACTGCTGTTAGTACTACTGCACATCATATATCTCTACCCTGGAGTGCATTCCAACCCATTTGTGCTTCTATTTCTGTTGTAGGTTAGGTTTTCCTAAAAATCCCTCTAGATAAGGATAAGCAAGCAGGAAATTGATAAAGCAGTGCATTTGGGGTCAATAACTATGGAAGGGAAGGGAAAAGAAAAAAGCAGAATATGGTTTATTCTAAATAAAAAAATGCAAATCACTAGTAATGCCTTAATTAGCATAAAATAAGCCAATAGAAAGTTATTTCAATTGATTTCAATTTATTTCGTTTTTTTTTTTCTCTATTCAATCAACCTTGTTCTGTGATTTACCAGAACTGTAATCCAGTGCTTTATGATGGATCAGGATAGAACTTGATTTATTTTTAGAAAGTTCCAGTTTGTCTTTCAGTACACATTGATTTTTAGTTTTGTGTAGTAAAACACCTTTCCTTATTGCTTCCATCAGGGCGTTTCTTGCTTTGTTGAATATTGGTAGAGTTGTTGGAGATAGTTTTAAGTAAGGACTAATAGGAGCTGGTGAAGATATGGATACTGATACAGCCTGTGTATTTGAAATGCAAGCTGATGGTGACTGTCCAAAAGAAAACAGTGATTGTAGGTTGAAAGATCTTGTTGACTTCAAACTTGAAGATCTTGTTTGTGGTGGAATAAAATGTCCTGTTGATTGTGCAACTGAAGACTTTTCTGATGGAGCAACTGAAGATCTTAATGATTGTGTATCAAAATGTTTTGAAAATGTGGCAACTGAACTTTTTGGTGACTGGGAAAATGAACATCTTGGTGATAAAATTGAAGATCTTGATGCTTGTGGACATGAAGACAAAGTCAGTGGAACTGAAGTTTGTGATATTTTTGGAGTTGAAGATCTTGGTAATGGTACAGTTGAAGACCTTGTTAGTGGTAGAATTAGGCATCTTGGTGGTGGTGAAAGTGAAGATTTTGGTGTTGATAAAATTGAAAGTCTTGGTGATTGTGCAAACGAAGTCCTTGTTTGTGTACAAACCAAAGATTCTTGAGATCGTACAACTGAAGCACAGCCAAGTAAATCTGTAACTTTGTCCTTTGTTTCCATTCCATGTACAATTACTGGAGAAGATAAAGGTGAAGACATCCCCTGATCTTCAACTTGTAAGGGTAGGTCATCTGATGTCAGGCCATAGCATTGAAAATGTTCAATTACTGGAGGAGAGAAGTCCACTTTAGACTCAGTATTTGTAAGAGCTGCCTCAAACGTAGTCTGCAGGCAATCAGGAGGTGATGCTACTGCTGGAGTTCTCAAAATGGGTGATGGAAGCCGAGATGGAAAATGTGTGATTGGAGAGGGATCTTCCATGTTTGAATTTCTTAATAAAGTTAACCAATTAGGTGGTAATGGAGGTGAATTTGGTGCTGTGGGACTTACAAACACCTTTGTTTTAAGACGAATTAGAGGTTTGGGTTGCAACTCTTCTCCCATCCCAGTTCCGTAATGTATGTAGGTATGTGAATTTTTCAGGTCTCCAGCTCCATTCATTTGTAGATGTAGAGGACTGGATAACACTTTTCCTACAGTTCTTGTCAGAAGCTTACTGATTTCCCTAAAGGAATAAGTGGAAAATGATAAATTTTGAGCTGGTTGATCCACAAATGAATGAGATACCTCTCCACAAGTGGTTTGAATATGGTCTACTGAAAAATTATCTTCTATCAGTTGACTTTGAGGCACACTTTTTAGCCCATTGGGATTATCTAGGTGTTTCTTTTTTTGCTTGAGTTTTTCCCTCATTTTTTCATTGCTCTTAGGTATAATTTTTTCTTTACAAAGTTCAAAGCAATATGAAATATCAGGAGTAATCTTTAAACTTGTATCATCTTGGCAATAAGGAGTAGGCATATTGAGAGATGATGTCTGTACAGAGGCATCATGTGTTTCATAAATTTTAACAAGTAATGGCTTGGAGGAACATACATTCTGTGTCTGAATAGCTGTACTTCGAAAATACTTTTTTGATTTTGTAGTTTGTGAGGACAATTCTTTGTTTAGATCCTTATAGGTAACATCATCAGTTAGCTTGATTACCCGTCCTTGTAAAGCCTTAAATCTGAAAGAGATCTGATCAACTTCTTTGGATAATTCCTCAAAAAGGTCTTCAGCATATTTGTTTAGATTGTTTACTTGTGTAGCTATATTGTTTAAGGAAGTTTGAATTACACGGATTAACTCATCTTGAATTTTTCTGGGCATCGCTGGTTGATTGTGATGCCCTTCATTTTTCTCTTCATTGTATGACATTTTAGATATGTTCATTAAAAAAAGTTGGGAGACACGGCCTCCTTACCTTATTTTAAACATCTGCACAGTGACTTAGGCCCACTCTGGGCTGTGTTGATTTTTTTTTTTTTTACCTTGCCGGCAACATCTGACTCTGGCAGAGGCTGCTCCGATCTGAGGATGAGAGCTCTCTGTCTACAGTTTTTGAGCAGTAACTTAGCAACAAAGCTCTACATCAGAATCTTATGGTTGCATCAGCAGTGAGAGAACAATGCTTCCAAATCATTGCCCCATCCCTCTGACCTACTTTCTCCTGGAACTAGATTTACAAATGTGGAGAGAGTCACTCTGGAGAGGAGAAAATGAAGCAATTGATTAAGCTCTCATTTAATGTTTTTAGGTTTGAACACAAATTATTTCATGTTATCTCCAGCTTACTTTTATGACTTTAAATAACATCTATTTCTTTTTTGATTTTAAAATTATCTTCTATTAGTTATGTGACTTCTGAGCTCCACTTTGATATCATACAGCCTTCTCAAACTCCTACTTGTTCTTATAATCTGCTCAAATCTCCCTCTCCTCTTTGTATCCCTTATCTTTGAGTATGGCAGATCCATTTGTTTAGTTGTTCATACAAAAAACAATAAACTTAGAAATTAGTTTTATCTTTGACACTTCTGTCTCAGTCTTGTTCCCAGTCATTAAGTTTAGTTAGTTTTACCCCATAATATATCCTAAATTGTACTAATTTTTCTCCACCTACCCAACCACCACAATAGTATATGTCATCACCATCACTGACAAGACTGACTAGAATAGTCACCTAACTGGCTTTTCCTTGTCCTCTTTCAATCTATTTTCTATCTTCCTTTCATCCATGCCTTCATACTTACATCCATCCATTATCCATAAATTTGTCCATCCATCCACTCATGCTTTCAAGCTATCTTTTAACATGTTGAATCTATAAGGAACTATGAGTAAGATGATAGGGTGAAGACAGATTATAAAAGCCCATCTTAAAAAAATGAATTCTATAAAAAATTTTTTTTCATGACAAAAATACATCAACATTATAAAAATAAATAGGATATAATCTTCAAACATAATCTCTGGAAAGTGGTGTCCAATGACTGAGATACAAAGGGTTTTAGATTTTGACACATAAGTTCTATCAATATTTCTTGAAAAATGGTTCAATGGTAAAGCTAAGGGTGGTGTTGGCCAAAAGAAAGTAGACGATATTTTTAAAAGTATCTCTCATACTTCCTAATCCAGGGAGAAGTTGATGAAAGAAAGAAAGCAAATTTTCTAACAGTAAAGATACAGATTGTTCATGCTTTCACACTACTAAAGACCAAAAGTGTGTACCTGCTAAGACTCTTTAGCTGGGAGGAAAATATGCAAGATAATGTAGATGGTCTTACTTTACCAGAGCCTATTTACTATAATATCAAACAGGAGTTTATCAAATTGGAAGATAAAAAGGGATTCATTATCAAAATATCTGCAGAAAGAGTGTGCAGTTTGTTGAAAAAAAGGCACAGGGATAGTGCTTATTTAAGCCCATCTCCTCAGTTGTGAACTAAGAATGCTTTGGCAGTATTATGATTTTAGAAAAGAAGTCAATATTGTAAACTTCAAAGCATGCATTTAGGACAATCAATAAACAATAATTGGGAGATAAATTACAAAAGTTTTAAATACAGCTACGAGCAGGTAGTCTTTCCTTTATAATAGCAAAGATACAAGCAACTCCTTCAGGTTCCTTCCCACTCTGGGTGTTTTTCTGTCCTCTCAATAAATCCTACTTTCTCACCTAAAAAATTAGCTTCTTCCAGAAATGGTGTCCCCAGGCATTCTTTTTTTTTTTTTGAGTTGGAGTCTCACTCTGTCGCTCAGACTGGAGTGCAGTGGCCGCTCCCGGCCACCGCAGCCTTGACCTGCTGGGCTCCGGCGATCCTTCCGCCTCAGTCTTCCAAGTAGCTGGAACTACAGGCACGCGCTACCACGCCCGGCTAATTTTTTGATTTATTGTAGAGATGAGGTCTCGCTTGCCCAGGCGGGTCTCGAACCCACAGGCTCAGGCAATCCACTCACCTCAGCCTCCTTACAGGCTGAACCACCGAGCCCAGCTGCATTCTTTGATTTATAGTAGAACGACTCCAATCTCTATCTTCACATGACATTCTCCTTGTATCTCCCTTCTCATGATTTATCAGAACACCGGTCATATGTGACTAGGGGTTTACCCTACTCCAGTATTAACTCATTTAAGTAATTATATTGCTATATTTTATATATAATATTAAGTAATTATATTTACCATGACCCTACGTTTATGTTTTGCAGAATGATGGGAACATTTTCCGAGAAATATGTTATTAGATAATTTTGTTATTGTGAAAATATTATAAAATATATTTACACAGACCAAAATAGTATAGCCTAAGAGTCCCCAAACCCTGGGCTGTGGACTGGTACCAGTGTGGGACCTGTTAGGAACAGGGCTACATAGGAGAAGGTAAGCAGCAGGCAAATGGAACTCCACCTCCTGTCATATAAGTGGCATCATTAAATTCTCGTAGGAGCATGAACTGTATTGTAAACTGTGCATGGGAGGGATCTAGGCTGCATGCTCCTTATAAGAATGCAAGGGATCCTGTTTCATTATTCTGCATGTGGCCAGCCACGACCCCCTTTCTGCATGCCCCTCCAGCTGTGGAAAGATTGTCTTCCATGAAACTGGTCCCTGATGCCAAGAAGGTTGGGGACTTCTGGTATAGCCTACAACAAACTTAGGCTATACGTTGTTGTGTCTACAAATCTGTAGAGCATGTCACTGTACTGAATAATGTAGGCAATTGTGTCACCATGGTGTTTGTGTATCTAAACATAGAAAAGGTACAATAAAAATGTAGTGTAAAAGAAAAAAATGATACACCTATACAGAACATTTACTATGAACTGAAAGTTGCTGTGGGTGAGTCAGTGAGTGAGTTGTAAATGAATTTGCAGGCCTAGGACATTACTGTACATTTCTACAGACTTTACAAACATTCTACACATAGGCTACTTTAAATTTATTATTTATTTATCTAAAATTTTGTTTGTATAATTTCAAGGGGTACAAAAGCAGTTTTGTTAAACACGTACATTAAGAAGTCTGAACTTTTAGTGTACTCATCACCTGAATAATGTATGTTATAACCATAAAGTAATCTTTTAAAATACTTTTGAAAATATTTATTTATTTATCCATTTCATTTTTTGTGACTATTGTGAATAGAATTGCCCAAGGCAATTTATAGATTCAATGCAATACCCATCAAATTGCCCACATGATTCTTCTTATACCTGGAGATGACAATACAGAAATTTATATGGAAACAGAAGAGAGCATGAATTGTCAAAACAATCTTTCCATACAAGTGCACATAATAATCTCTGATAACCTTTTGTATTTCTTTGGGGTCAGTTGTGATGTGATCTTTTGTGTTTCTGGTTATGTTTATTTGGGCTTTTTCTCTCTTTTTCTTGGTCATTCTGGCTAGGGGTCCATCAATCTTGTTTATCCTTTCAAAGAACCAGATTTTGTTTTGTTGATTTTTTTCTATGATATTTTTGTCTTCTCTGTCCCATATTTGAGCTCTTTATTTTGGTGATCTGGATTCTTCTGCTAAAGTTAGGGTTTTGGTGGTCTTCCTTTACAGCTCTCTTAGGTGACTTGCTAGGCTGTTAACTTGTGATCTTTCCACTTTCTTGATGTGTGTTCATAGAGGTATAAATTCACCTCTTAAAATTGATTTCGTGGCATCCCAGAAGTTTTGGTAAGATGTTTATTTGTTTTCATTTGTTTCCAGGAATCTTTTAATTTCTATTTTGATTTCTGTGTTGACCCAGGAGTCATTCAGCATCATGCTGTTGTTTAGTGTCCATGTCTTTGTGGGATGGGGGTGGAATTTTGTTGGTATTGATATTTATTGTTATTCCACTGTGGTCTGAGAAGGTGCATGGCAGCATTTCAAGCTTATAAAACTTGTTCATGCTTTATTTATGGCTGATAATGTGATTGATATTGGAGTACATTCCATGTGGTGATGAGTAGAATGTATATTCTGTGGTTGTTAGGTGGATTGTTCTGTAGGTATCTATTTAAGTCCATTTGGTCAAGCATCAAGTTGAGGTTCTGGATCTCTTTGTTGATTTTTTTGGCCTCAATGATCTTTCTAAGGTTGTTAGTGGGGTATTCAAGTCCCCAGCTATGATAGTGTTAGAATCAATATCTGTTTTTTAGTTTACTTAGTAGCTGCTTTATAAATGCCGGTGCTCCTGTGTTGAGGGCATATATTTTTAAGATGTATGTTTCTTGTTGATACATTTAACCTTTTATCATTATGTAGTGTACGTCAATATCTTTTAAAAATTTTGATAGCTTTAAGGTTGTTTTATCTGACATAAGATCACGACTTCTGCCTTCTATTGTGATCTGTTCACCTCAAAATTTGTTTTCCACCCTCTAACTTTGTGTCTGTATACATCCCTTATGGTGAGATGAGTTTCTTGTACGCGGCAAATTATTGGGTCATTTAAAAAAAATCTAGTTTGCCTTTCTATGTCTTTTCAGTGGTGCATTTACTCCATTCAAATTTTGGCTGATTAATGAAATGTGAGTGTTTATCTCCATCAAGAAGTTCTTATAAATTTTTTTCTAAGTTTGTTTTGCTTTTATTTGAACTTTTGGGTTGATGTTTGTATGTGCTTTCAAGTTTGCAGACCCGATGTACTCTCTGTTGGTTTTCTGTTCTCCTGTTCTCTTGTGAAGTGCATGGCCATTTTTTTTTTCTTTCTTCTGTGCTTAATACCTTTTTAACTGTCTCCTGTAGAGCTGGTTTAGAAGCTGCATAATTTCTTAGGGATTGGATTTCTGGGAAGGATTTTAATTCTCCAACACTGATGAAGTTGAGCTTGGCTGGGTAGGCAATTCTTGGTTGAAATTGTTTAACTTTCAGGACTTTGAAAATTGGAATCCTGTCCTTTTTAACTTGCAGTGTTTCTGCCGATAGGTCTGCTGCTATTCTGATTGGTCTTCCCTGGTAGGTAGTCTGACCCTTCTTGCTTGCTGTCTTTAGGATTTTTTCTTTTGTATCTACTTTATTTAGGTAAATTACTATGAGTCTAAGGGTTGGTTTTCTCATTTGATGTCTTGTGGGGGTTCTCTGTATCTCTTTTGTTTGGATGGTCACATTTCTGATGAGATGGGGAAAGTTTCCTTGGATAACCTCCTGGAATACTTTCTCCAAGGTGTTCTCTGTTTCCTTGCTTCTTCTGGGATACCATTCAGGTATAGGTTCAGTCTCTTGTTATAATTGCACATCTCTTGGAAGCTTTGTTCTCTTTTTCTGAGTTTTCTATCTTTTTTGCAGATTGAGTTAATTCCATGTTTTAATCTTCAAGCTCTGAGATTATTTATTCTGCTTGATTAATTCTACTTTCCACACTTGCCATCTTGTTATTTATTTATTGGATTATGTTTGTATGGCCAAACTCTCTGTCACAAGTTCTTTCATTGTTGCATCTCATCTTTCTTGACTTTTATCCACTCTTTCCATCAATTCCCTAATCCTTGTTGTATTCTGGGTCAGTTGTTGGTGACTTCCATTGTTTGGGCTCTGAGGTCTGATTTTTCAAGGCATTGTCTTTTTGGTTCACTGGGAATTACCTGTGGTTTTCCATTGATTTTTCCTCATTTGTGGCAGAGCGCTTTCTTTTATCTTTAGTTCTGTTATTCAGTTGCAGTGGGAGGACCTTTCACTTCTGATGTTTGCTCAGACCTTTTTTCTTCCCTGATCAGGTCTCTGAATTTGCTCCATTTTGAATCAGGGCTGGGGGTGGAAACTTTGCTGTCTCTTGTAGTTTTTAAAGTTGAATAAGGTAGATGATGGGGAACTAGAATTCAGAAACTACTTGCAAATCACAAAGTTCGCTGACTGGGTTTTGGGTACCCTGAGACCCACTCCCCACCATCACTCTATTAGATGATGCAATGGGTACATGTGTGTACTTCCTGAGTCTACGATAAAGTAACAGCAATAAGGAGAACAGAGAAAAGTAGAATGAACTAGGAAAGACAAAAAGTAATAATAAACATAAAACAAAACAAAAGCCCCACAGAAAAACAGAAGCAGAAACCAAAACAAAAACAACACACACACACATACACACACACACAAACCAAAGCAAACAGGAAAAAAAAAGCTAAAATCTCCAAAAAATGAAAAAAACAAACAAACAGGAAAACTGAACACACACACACAACACAAAATGAAAGGAGAAAAAAAGGAAATGCAAATCAAGCATTCACACATACATTAAACTATAAAAAGAGAAAAACAAAACAAAGAAACTGAAACATGAATGCTCAATCATTCACATACACACATGAACAGAAAACAAAGAGCAAAAGAAAGAAAAAAAAATGAAGAAAAATGAAAAAGAGGAAAAAGGGAAGATGCAAATCAAGCCCTCACATACACATTCACACACAAACAAAAAAGTTTAAAAAAGTTGGTGGGGCACTAAGTGCCTTCCTATAGGAGTTTGCATAATTGTTCCTCTCAGCTTCTCACAGATAAGCCTCTCTCCTGTCTTCTGTGGACCTGCAGCCTCATTCACAATGTCCCCAGTGCCCAGCACAGGGAAGGATGAGGGAGTGATGGGTTAGGTGTGACTTTAGTCCTCCTTTTCGAATCTTGTGTGGTCAGGGGGATCCCCTCTGGTGTGGAGGTGTGGAATTGTCTCCTCCGCAGGTACCTGCTGGGGGCATTCCAGCCAGGCTTATTGTGGTAGACAGTTCTTCTATCACCAGGCTCTACCTGGGTTTGTCCCTCTCAACCATGACCCTACAGTGTGGTTCTGACATTCAGAAGATTGCTGGGGGGAAGGCGGTTGGATCAGCTTCTGGCTCCCTCACTGTGCTCCCTCTACATCCCTTGCTGCCAACGTCTGGCCAGACACGGCAGTTGGGAGCAGAACCTGGAGCTGGCAGTCACTCTTTGCAGCTTCTTTCTGGGAAGGGCTTTACTGATTTTTAAAAAATGGCAGTTGAGGGAAACTGCCGGGGGTAGGGGCATACCTCATCAACAAGGGTACTTGCATAATGAACATTTTTATACCTAACTCTGAATTGTACCCCACATCTTTAAAATAAAAACAAAGATACAAGAAACATCTTAAAAGTAAAAAAAAAAATGGCACTTGGCTTCTGCACTCCGGGGAGTGCTAGGGATGAAGCAGAACAGCTGTGACACCAGCCACTTCACCAGGAGAGCCCTGATCACTTCACCAGGAGAGCCTGAGTCTGCACTCAATCAGTCACTCAATTGCCTACTTACAGACACACAGGCAAAATTGCCCATATACTCAGTCACTCACACAGGGACTCTCATAGTCCAAGTGTCTCTGTCACCATCTTTCCTGAACCTACCAGGGTACCTGATTCTAAACGAAGGGAAGTAAAGACCAGTGGGAGTCTCAATCTTCACCTTGCATGTAGACCAATTATGTACCTAATCCTGAATTGTACCCCACATCTTTAAAGTAAAATAAAAGGTACAGTTATTATCTATTTAGAGACAGGTTCTTGTTCCCTTGCTCTGGCTTAATCTTAGCTCACTATAACATTGAACTCTTGGGCTCAAGTGATCCTCCCACCTAAGTTTCTCTAGTAGCTAGGACCACAGGTGCATGCCACCACACCCAGCTAATTTTAATTTATTTTTATTTTTTTGTTGAGACAAGGTCTCATTATGTTCTCAGGCTGGCATCTAACTCCTGGTCTCAAGCAATTCTTCTGCTTAGACCAGCAAAGAACTGGGATTACATTTATGAGCCACTGTGCCTGGCCCCCTAAGTAATGTTTTATTCTTCTCACTCCCTCCCCTTCCTACCCTTCCAAGCTTTCAATGTCTATTTTTACACACTCTATGTCCATATGTAGACATTATTGTGCTTTCACTTATAAATGAGAACATGTGATATGTGACTTTCTGTTTCTGAGTTGTTTCAGTTAAGGCAATGGCCTTTAATTTCATTTACGTTGCTGTAAAAAAAATGATTCCATTCATTGTCATAGTTGGTTGGTTCCATGGTATATATACATACCACATTTTTTCATCCATTCATTTGTTGATGGACACTTAGGTTGATTCCAAGTCTTTGCTATTGTGAATAGTGCTGTGATAAACCGATAGGTGCAAGAATCTTTTTTATAAAATTGAAGGGGTGAGTAGATGTCAAGTGGTGCAATTTTAGGATCAAATGGAGTTCTATTTTTAGTTCTGTGAGAAATTCTTACAGAGGTTGAAATAATTTATATTCTCATCACCAATGTATAAGCATTCCTTTATCTTTACATCCTTGATAACGCCTGTTATTGTTTGGCTTTTTAGCAATAGCTATTCTGACTGGTGTAAGATTATATTTCATTGTGGCTTTAATTTGCATTTCTCTAATGATTAGTGATGTTGAGTATTTTTCTATGCTTGTTTTTATGTCTTCTTTTAAAAATGTCTATTCCTGTCCTTTGACAACTTTTAATTTGTGTGTGTGTGT
>CAUYQG010142694.1:0-19819 GCA_963574415.1 Tarsius wallacei
CTGAACCTAAGCACCAAATTAGACAGTGTTTGCTGGATCTTCAGGTCTTCATTTCTGCAGGATTCTATGTCACTTAAATTTTTATTGAATAAACTTGAATTTTTTTTTTTTTGAGTTGGAGTCTCACTCTGTTGCCCAGACTGGAGTGCAGAGGCCATTCCCGGCCACCACAGCCTCGACCTGCTGGGCTCCACCTCAGCCTTCCAAGTAGCTGGAATTACAGGTGCGCGCTACCACACCCGGCTAATTTTTTGATTTATTGTAGAGATGAGGTCTCATCAAGTTGCCCAGGTGGGTCTCGAACCCGCAGGCTCAGGCATTCCATTCACCTCAGCCTCCCAAGGCAAGGGATTACAGGCTGAGCCACTGAGCCTGGCTAACTTGAATGTTTTTTAATCTATTTTTGTCCATTTTATTTTCTGACCTTGCCAAGGAACCTAGGAGAATTGAGGAAAAGTTCTTCCTTACAATAGTAATAATTAATGCTTACATACCACTCATTAAGTACTGGACAATTGCATAACTGCCTTATATATAATAATTTATGAAATCCTCATAACAACTCCAAAAAGCAGTTGTAGTATTGCCTTTTCTCACAGATGAGGAAACGGTACAGAAGAAATTTTAATTAATTTGCTCAATACCACATAGCTCTTTTTATAACCTCTGAACTTTTTACTGGCCTCCTGCTTCCCAAAGAGGACCCTGTTCCCACTTCCCCAATACCTCAGAACTTTGATGTCATTGGTCTCAAACACGCCATCCACTATCCTGAGGATGGTGGTCTTTTGGATGGTTTGAATGGAGCTGCTGTTGTCCAGGGCATCACTAAGACTGAAGTCCTCCCATCTTCCATCAGACAGTGGCAGGTGGCGATCTCAGCCTCCAGGTTAACCTTTTTGTTCAGCAGGGTCTGGGACTCCTGAACCTGGCATTGGTCCTCTGCCTGGGTCTGTGCCAGCCTGTACTCTAGCTACAGCAGGGCTGCATTATGTCATTATGAAAGTTGAACTGCTCTATCTGCATGGCATAGCAAGCCTCCACCTCCTTCAGACTGCTTTCCAAACTGACCTTCAGATTTCTCATTGAGTCCAGGTCAATCTCCAAGGACTGGACTATATGTCTCAGCTCTGTGAGCATCCTCTTGGCAGCTCTGATCTCAAAGGCAGCTCTGATCTCAAAGGACTGAGTGACTATTGTGATACTCTTCTCAATCTGCTGAGCCCAGTACTTGTCTAGTTCCTCTGAGTTCTTCTGAGCCAGTTCATCATACCAGATGAGCTGTCTAGATGTCCACCATGATCTTGCTAAGGTCCTGAGATTTGGGAGCCTCTACCTGCATGGTTAATTCAGAGCTGGAAATCTGGGTTTGCAAGCTTTTTTCCTTCCTCCTCATGGTTCTTCTTCATAAAGAGCAGCTCCTTCTTGAGAGCATCTATCTCTGTCTCCAGTTGCAGTCGAGAGACATTGGTGTCATCAGTGTCCTTGCAAAGCTCATGGATGTTGTTCTCTACAGACTGGTGCATGCCAGCTCTGTCTCATACTTGACTCTAAAGTCATCGACAGCAAGACAGGTATTGTCAATCTGCAGAACAATGCAGGCATTGTCCACAGGATTTGCAAAGATCTGAGCCCTCAGATCCTCAATGATCTTGAAGCAATGCCCCAGTCTCTGACCTGGAGTCCCTTCTTATACAGTGTTCCTGGATTTTGCTCTCCAGCCTCTGAGTCTTGGTCTCCAGGCTCCTCATCCTGTCCAGGTAGGAGGCCAAGTGGTCATTCAAGCCTTCCATTGTCATTCTGGTTTTGGATGTTCCCCCTTCCCACCACCCACAGCCATCCCTGCAGCTGGGCTCTCAGACTACCAGCCACCCCAGAAGTTGGTGGAATGGGACACGAAGATCTGGGGACCTGAGCCCTTGGTGCTTGCATAGACACTGTCTATGCCACTGGCAGGCTGGGCTGACACTGGGCAGCTGGAGGGAGCCCAGGGAATGGCAGTTGGTGGAAAAAGTGGTGGAGCGAGTGGTGAAGCTCATGGTGTCAGAAGAGCAAGCAAGAGGACAGGAATCAAGTTCTCACATAGTTCTTAAGAGTGGTGCCAAGATTCAATCCTAGTTTGCTTGGCTACAAAGTTCCTTTTTTAAAGCTTATATATACATAATTTGAAAGAGTTGACTGGGCTTTTGACTTTACCAACCTTATTATTCAATCTCTAGACAATACTTTAGGAAACATTAACATCTTCAAAAGAGAGGAAATAAAGAGGGAGAAAGAGGAAGGAAGGAAGGAAAAAAGAAGGAAGGTAGGCAGGAAGGCAGGAAGAAAGGAAAGAAGGGAGGAGGGTGGAAGGAAGGAAGGATTTTTACCCACCAGTAGAAATTTTTTTACATACTAGAAGAAAACGAGGGAAGGAGAGAAGTAACGACAGAAGGAAGGGTGGTAGAGCAAAGCATATTGGATCAGTTATATCTAGAGTGATATTGAGATTCCATTATATTTTTTTAAGGTGCAGAACTAGATATTGCACTGGTGAGTGTGATGTTATCCAGAGAGGAGATAGTTAAAGTCATGGCAATGGGTAGGATTTAAAAGGGTGTATAGAACTACCATTTCCACATAGGATGTAGAGCTCCAAAAACCTTGCTCCCATTCTATTTAAAGAAATTCAGTTAATCTATAAAATCATAATTTTTTGTGAGTCTATCTTAGAGCCGAGGTTGCATCCATCCAAATAATCTGAATTCCAAACAGAGACAAGCCCCACCAAGTGAAAATGGGACACATAGACTGTTTCACTTTTGTCAAAGGGTGAGAGAAATATGTGGCCACCATACAAACATGTGGGAATAAATCAGTTAAGTTTTAAAGACTTGTTAAAGCCAATATGTGCTATTGGGAAAAGCAAAAAGTTATAGAATGAAAGGGTTTGCATTCACTATTAAGGTCTTTGCAGGCCTCTACCAAGTGTTTATGAGATTGACTAACAGAACCAACTTTTTTTCAACTGCAGGTGTACCTGGTGGTTTTGACTAAACAGCATTGACAATTAGTGGAATAGAAGTTATAGTGGTGTGAGAAAACAGCAAGTATAAATGTGCCAGAAATTTCATTAGATAGATAGAAATTATAACAAGTGTCCAATAAAATACTTTGCCCATCCATCACAATATTGAAAACAAATAATTCCTTCAACAGGCTAATCAATGGATTCCATAAAGATGAGAAATAAAAAACTGAGAACTTGAATATAAATCAATAGGCATTAACCAAACGGAAAGTTAAAGAAAAATATGGGAAAAAAGTATTTAAGAACTGTGTGACAATATCAGTCTAATACACAGAAAAAGAACACAAAAACTGAAGCAAGAGAAATACTTGATGATACAGTGGTGAATAATGTTCTAAAAGTAAATAATCCATTAAGCCATTGGTCCAAGAAGATCAGATGATCCCAAGAGGGATAAGTACAAAAAGCAAAACAACCAAACAACAAAACACATTAGACTCCTTAATCTTAGTGCTCGAAAACAAAATAGGTAGAAATTTATAAGGTAAGGCATTTAGGAAGAAATACATAACACATTTTTAAAAAATAAGAATTATGGCAGATGCTGTAAGAAATTTGACACATCAGAAGAAAAAGAAGAGGCATATTTGCAATAACAAAAGATAATAACTATCAATACTGAATTTAATATCCATTGAAATAATTGAAATATCTTTCAAATATAAAGACAAACTGAAGCTATTTAGGAAAATAAACACACACACATACACACACACACATGCACTCCACGCTGGCATAATTTGTAACCAGTAGATTTGTACTTCAATTATTTTCCAAATAGAAGGAGTATAACAGAAGGAAATACGGGTCTACATAAAGAAAGAAATAACATCAAAAATGTAAAAATAAAGATAAATATTACAAATATTGGGAATTTTCACATTAATTGCCTTAAAAGTAAATATCTAAAGCAAAATTGTGCTGATGCATTTTGGACTTAAAACACACATAAAAGTACAATTTATGACAAAAAAAATAAATAGCACAAGGAATGGGAAAGAAGATCGGAATCTACTCTAAGGTCATACACTGTAAGTTACATTGCATATCATTTTAGGTGGACTATACTATATAAAACATGCATTTTATAACCTAGGCTCACCACTGAGAAGAGAGAAGACAAATATTACCACAGGAATGAAATAAGGGATGTCCCTATGGTCCTCACAAATATGAAAAGATAAATAAAACGTATCATAAATCACATTTTGCTAATAGATTTGATAATTATATGAAAAGTACAATTTTCAGAAATGCTTACTGTTAGGTTGATGAGCTGAGTTGGTGCTGCAGGTATGCAAATAACTGCACAAAGAGTAGATTAGGGAAAATAAGTTTATTTAGAAAGTAGATCAGAAAAGAGTATATTCACTTCTCAAGAGAAAGAAGGGGTCAGATGCTTAAAGAAAATGTTTGAGACGGATTTTTTTTTTAAGGTATTCCTTTAGGGGGACAGATAAACATTCTCAGGAGCTGGCATCATGGTGATGGGGTCTGTTTCTCACATCTCTGACGACTGCATAGATGGAGGTGGACAATGACAGGTGGTCAGCCACATAAATGAGAAGGGGTAGGCCAGTAAGTGAAAGACAAATTCTTGGGACAAAGGTGATAACCTAAGAAAGGCTGGGCCAGGATACTGAAAGAAAAGTTCTTAGGAGATATTAATCTTAGCGTCTTGTATGTGAGTAGAATGAAGTCCATCCGGGGGCCAGAAAATTGGTTGTTCTTCTAGTTAATGATTATTGCTGCATATGCCGCATTGACCTACGTACACGACCAGGTCTGCTTAAGGTCGGTGACCAGAGAAACCATTTTGGGCTCTGTCCTTTCACTTACATCAGAAGAAATAGGTAAACTGAAGGGTCATATATCTATTTAAACAATTGAATAATTATTTAGAAGCCATCCACATGAACAAAACAGTTTGGAATTGTTTATCCAATATAAAAAAAAAATCTCACCTTCCCCTTAGACTAGACAGAGTGCTGATGAACTCTCTATAACAAAGCAGAAGACAACAGCTGGGAGATAACAGAGTAATAACACAGAAGAATATGGTTCCTAGTATTCCTTGTAAAAAAAAAATAGCTACCCCAAAACTCTAATCAGGACAAGAGTAATAAGCATAAAACACAGATAAACTCTAAAGGGTATATTCAAGGACACTTTTCTCTTTGTTGTGTGTCTCTGTTTCTGAATCCCTTTGTTACACCAGAAAATCCTGTATTTTGACTATAAAATATCCCCCAGAATGATCCCATCATTTGATAAATTGTTCTTCCCTTTACTGAGTTCTTTTTCTGTAAATAAGACTGCAGTTGATATTGCCAAAATCACACTATCTTCTATCAGCAGCCCTAGAAGATGTTGTCAGCAATCTATACTTTTCAATGACTTCTGTTATTTAGTCAATGAGTTTTTAAAATATAGGAAATTCTATTTTTTAAATCTGTTTATAGTAGCATACTATTTTAGAAAAAAGTATCATAGGATAGTGGTGAATAAATTGGACTCTAATATCAGACTATCTGGGTTCCAATGTGAGCTTGTTTTTTTGTTTTGTTTTGAGTTACTCTGTCACCCGGGCTGGAGTGCAGTGGCATGATTGCAGCTCAGGCAATCCCTCCACCTCAGCCTTCCAAGTAGGTGGAACTACAGGCATGTGCCACCAAGCCTGGCTAATTTTTTTGATTTATTGTAGAGATGGGGTCTTGCCAAGTTGCCCAGGCTGGTCTCGAAGCCCTGGGCTTAGGCAATCTTCTTGCCTCTGTCTCCCAAAGGGCTGGGGTTACAAGCATGAGACACCACACCCAGCCTAAGCTTGTTTTTTAACTAATAGAGTGACCGAACAAGTTATTGAATCTCTCTGTGCTTAAGTTTCATCATGTGTAAAAGTCAGCCTTCAAATACATTTATTGAGGCCCTGTTCTAGGTGCTGGGGAACAAGTCTGTGCTCATAGAGTTTACATAATCATGGGGGAGAAAAAGACACAAAACAAAAGGCATGAGGAAAATACACAGAATGTCAGATGGAAACAACTGCTATTAAAAACATCGCTTGAAAGAGGGATGTGGACAGATGCAATTTTAAATAGGACAACGAGGGATGGTATGTTAAGGGCAGAGCAAGGGCTGGGCTCAGTGGCTCAGCCTGTAATCCCAGTACTTTGGGAGGCCGAGGCGAGTGGACTGCCTGAGCCCGCAGGTTTGAGACCAGCCCGGGCAACTTGGTGAGAGCTCGTCTCTGCAATAAAATAAAAAATAGCCAGGCATGGTAGCGCACGTCTGTAGTTCCGGCTACTTGGAAGGCTGAGGCAGAAGGATCAGTGGAGCCCAGAAGGTAGACGCTGGAGTGGCCATGAGAGTGCATGCCACTGCACTCCAGCCTGGGTGAAGGAGTGAGACTTGAACTCAAAAAAAAAAAGAACAGAGCAGGAAAAAAATTATGCTGTTATCTGCGGGAAGGAAGTTTCAAGAGGAAGAAAAAATGGAAAAATTTCCGTGTCAGGACTAATGTTTGCCAGAAAGAGCTAGGAGGTAATGTAGTCAAAACAAAAGGTTGAGTTTATAGATATGAGTGAGGACAGCATCATTTTTGACTAGTGGTCTCTTGCACAGCTTTTGGCTTTTATTCCTAGTTTGATGAAACGCCTTGTAGCAGTTGTGAATAAGATGATATGATCCAACCTACTGTTTCACATATCACTCTGACTCCTACACTGAAAGATTCAAGGAGAATCAGGATAAAATATAAACACATACCACAAGGCTGCAGCAATAATTCTAAAACTGAAATGGCAGTTCCTTAGGCCAAGGTGGCAGCAGAGAAAGTGTTGAAGAAGTCTCTAAATGTATTCTATATTTAAATCAATGTGATATGCTGATGAGATGAATGTAAAGCATGTTAGATGAAAGGAATGTGCCACAATAATTCTTAAGTCTTTGCTTTAACAAGTAAAGAACGGTTTTCTACTATGTGATATTAACATTTGTATGTTGCTAGAACTTACTTGAGAATTATCTTGTAAAGATTAAACTATGTTAATTATTTATCTAAAAACCTTATAATATTATCTGGCACATGGTAAGTGCTCAGCAACATATATTATTCATGTTATTATCTGTTCATAATTATTTGGAAGCAAAAACAGCTGTTTATATTTGCCACACTGTAATACAGCCTTATTTTTATTCCATTTGTATTATGTAACATTTTGTGTGACACCAGAAATCAGAAGATTATGTCTTAAATTATTTGAGGCAATATTTAATATAAAATGTGATATGCAATAATATAATAGGAAAATTACAGGGAAACTACAAATAGTCTAAATCTTTCATATTGGACATAAATTGAATTAAATGCATTTGATTACATTATATAAATGCTTTCTAGCCTATATTATAAAGAGAATAGTGTAATCTTAATTTCATTAAAATTTACAGAATTCCTCAATGTAAGTATTGACTACAAAGTTATAGATTCTGTGGACCATCTTTGCCAAAACAAATGGATATATTTTCTAAGTTATAGAAGTAGATATAGGGACTGTGAAAGTCTCTGCAAAAGTGAGTGTCCATAAAGACTCTCTATATCAGTGGGTGTGTGCTGGTGGGTGAATGAAAGTCTGGCTGAGGGGAGACTTGGGTTCATGCACCCAGGGCTTTCCTCTGGAGGCGACTGCAACCTTCCAGTGCCCTGAGATTGGAGCACCCAGTGTGCAGGATTGTCGGCTGTTCTTGGGGCTCTCCTGAGAAGAGGCAGCAGAAAACAGCTGATTCTCACCACCTGGTACCCGGTCCACACCATCACCTGTGGCAGCAGAGCAGTACAAGCCCCAGGATCCATGGAGAAAGCAGGTCATGGAAAACTGGAAGGGACCTCTGCCACCAGTAAGGAAAAGCCCACCAGCATCATTTTCTCTGTCCTGGGACCAGACAGAGACCCACATTGCCCCACCCAGCTCCAACCAGCCTCCAACCTGGGATCTAGAGGTTATCTCCTCATCAAACTCAGAGAGACAGATGCCCCTCCCCCATACCGGAACAGGCATTGACAAGTCAGATCTGAGTGGGAGAATTAGCAGCAGCAGCGAGTAGGGTGAGTCCAGATCTGATTCATCCTCCTCCTACAGTAGTCCATGAGGCATCTGACCCACACTGAGAGCAACCCTATCAGCCCTGCACTGAGAGCAGAGAGGAGGGACTGGAGATCAGCGCTGAAAGAAAGTTGGAGTTACAGAAACAAACTAAGAGCGAGTTCTTTGTTGTTATTGTTTTAGTTTTTGTTTGGTTTTTTGCTTGTTTTTATTGTTTGTTTGTTTTTTGTTTTAGCATTTTTCCTCTTCTCTCTTCCTGTTTTATGCTTATTACTCTTGTCCTGATTAGAGTTTTGGGGTAGCTATTTTTTTTATATTTTGTACTTGTTTTGTTTCTGTTATTTTAATTTTTTTTTTTTTAGATTTTTCTGTTTATGTATGGGTGTTTTTGAGGGAGAGTACACTAATGGAGGGTTTGTGTTTGTTTGTATGAGTGTCTGTATGTTTTTGTCTTTTTCTTTTCACCGTTCCCGATTCCACCCACATCAGACCCTGTTCACCAGAGCTGGCCTCCGGACTCTCAGAACATAGTTTTGAAGGGGACTCTGGAGAAAGCGTCCAGTATTGGCATACAAGGAATAAAGAAAGATTTGTCTTACTTCCACTTTCCTCTGTCAACAAGACCAGTTCTATGGAAGATTCTTCTCTAATGCACACTTCTTCATCTGGTTCCCTGGTACCTCATGGCCTCAGAGCTGAATCTTTGGTTCCAGAGGTGCTCTGATCAAAGCAAAATTTTTCCCTCCTCCAATTTAGGCAGTATATGTCTTTTAGTGGGACCTAAGAGCATTAGCTTTGGGGGCAACCACATGTTGACTGCAAAGAATCAAAAAGCAAGGGGGAAAAAAGCATTTGAAAGAAGCAACAATTTTTAGCCTGAAAATGAGTAGAGTCAGGGAAAGCATATTAATTTCACATTTTTGAAGAATTCTCATGGATCAGGGAAGTTAGATTTCTGTAAGAAGCCAAAGAGCGTAGGAGCGAATGGGAAAAACCTACAAGGATACAGATTTACAGATCCAGAAACTGAGGCTTACAGAGGGTGTGAATAACCCCCTTGCATCCACACCGCACAATGTCTACCAAAGAAGAATGTCAGCTAGGCCAAAAGAGTCAAACAGCCGAAGACGATTGGGTGCACCAAATCTTGGTTCAAATCCAGTCGCCACCACTTCCTCCCTTGGGCAGAAAATCTCTTGACCTCATGAACTTCCTCATCTAAAAAGAGGAGCACAAGGCCGGGCTCAAACAATTCACCTACCTCAGCCTCCCAAAAACCAGGGATTGGCCTGGCGTGGTGGCTCATGCCTATAATCCCAGCACTTTGGGAGGCCGAGGTGAGAGGATTGCCTGAGCCCAGAGATTCGAGACCAGTCTGGGCAACTTGGTGAGACCCCATCTCTACAATAAATCAAAAAATTAGCCAGGCATGTTAGTGTGCCTGTAGTTCCAGCTACTTGGAAGGCTGAGGGGGAAGGATCGCCTGAGTTCAGCAGGTCGAGGCTATGGTGGCCAGGAGCATGCCACTGCCCTCCAGCCTGGGCAACAGAGTGAGACTCCTACTCAAATAAATAAATAAATAAAAATGAAAACAGGAGCACAAATGGCCAGGGGTCTTAAAATCAAATGACCCTGCAGATAATGCTTCTACCATGAGGCTCAACTCATATTGTCACTCAACAAATCCCACTCCTCTCACCATCCTCCTTTTACCACACCACACCTCCTCTTCTTTTCCAATCACTTGAACAGCACAAGCCCTCTTTAACCCAGTGTCCAGAGTGGGTTTTCTTGTTTTAATCAAGGGGCAGTTCCACTCGGCTCATCCATTGCCTAGTCCCACAGGAGAATCCATCACAACCACATCCACAGGAGGGCAGGTATCCAGAAAGCATCTGGCAGTACTGGGGGGCGTGGGAAGATGATGCTTCTGCCACACATTGCACCTTCCTGGCTGCCACCCCGAGTCCCTCATCCATCACCTGCCCAGCAAAAGCACCAGTCTGCTCCCTCCTCTAGCCCAAGCCGATCCTCCGTTTTGCCTCAACCGTGCCAAACTGAGTTCCAGAATATACTTTGCTAGATCCAACCTCCAACCTTTACCTATGCTGTTCCCTCTGGCTGGATTTTTTTCCCTCTCTTTTTCTAGAAAGTAAACTTTGTACCCATTCTTCAAAATTTAGATGATTCCAGTCATCTTCTGCAGACCTTCCCTGAAGTCTCCAGGCTTGTGAGTCTTGCCTTTGCTTGTTTAAAGTGAGTTGACTTGCCAGGCCCAACAGACTCGATAAACTCTACCTTTCGTCCTTGCTTCAGCATCATTATCACTGGTTAGAAGGTAGTCTGTCTTGGAGGCACAACTGGAGGAAAATCTAGAGAGCACTGAAATGGTCCCTAAGGAGTGAACAGCAGGGTTCTCCCTTTTTAAAAGCAGTCAGGACACTAACAGAGAAGGTAGACTGACCAGCTCGAAAGGCCTCACACGATGACTTTCATTCCCCAGGTGAATGTACATATATGTGAGGAAGACCTAGGCTAACCAAGTCCATGAGACTGATGTATAAACCTTAATACCCTTTAAACTTGTTGACAACAGAAATGGAATTGCTGAGGGAACTTGAAACTTCTGTTCTCCCGCTTTGGTTAGCTTCCAGAATGATGTTGGATAAGCAGAGGGTCAGAGCCACTGAGAACAGCAGTTGTAGGACTCAAGTGTTCCCTGTCAACAATCTTCCCCCTAGAGAAATAATCCCCTCAGAGACCAAACAGGCCTAAGAAGCTTGATTCCTACCACTCTAGTCAACTTGGGCTGCCTAACAAAATGCCATAGACTGGGTGGCCTAAACAACAGAATTTATGTACCTATTTATTTATATAACAACAGAAATTTATTCCTCACAGGTCTAGAGGCTGAAAAGTCCAAGATCAAGGTCCTGGCAGTTATGTTTCCCAATGAGGGTTGCAGACAGCTGCCCTCTTACCATGTCCTCACATGGTAGAGAGAATCAGGGCTTTGGGGGGGAACTCTCTGATGTCTCTCTCTTCTTATAAGGGCACTAATCCCATCATGAGGGTCCCACCCTTAGACCTCATCTAAACCTTATTACTCCCCACAATTCCCATCTCCAAATGCCATCACACTGGGAGTTGGAGCTTCAACACATGAATTTGGGGGACACACAATTCATGGCACCTGCTCTCAACCAAGAAGCGTCTGTTTCTAGCTCCTTCAGAGACTGACTTAGAGAGCCCAGCAGTGCACACAGAGGTCAGAGAGGAGTCTTAGAAGTCACACAGCCTGAATCCAAGTCAGGTTTCAATGTTCATCGATTGTGTGACCGTAAGTGCTTGTGTATCCTTTCTGATCCTCAGTTCAATGTCCTTATCTATAACATGGCAGTAAAGAGACCTACCTCCTATGTCTGTTTTGAATATTAAATGTGATATTGTAAGAAAGGCATTGCACACTGTTCCTGACAGAGAATAGGTGCTCAGTAAACAAGAACTCTGATTCCCAGGGCCGGGAAGCACACCAGTGTTTTGGTTTTATAGACCTGAAATGCCTTTATCCTGAGCCAAGCGTGAGTAAGTGTTGAATCTGTGACTATTTGTCATGTGTGTCCTTTGATTTGCCAACCCTTTTCAGCTGCTACATTCTTTTATTTTTTAAAAAATTATCTTAAAGACGTGGGGTATCCAAGTGGACATCATACAGTTTGGGCCTTTCTTTGGCCCCCACTTCAACTGGTACATTTAGAGCTAGTCTACTTTTCAAAGGTGACTTTTGCATACTTGTGTCCACAAGGTTTTGATTTATAGTCAGACCCTCAGAAAGCAACCCTCCTTCTCTTATTTTCAAAGTCTTTGTGGGCACCTCTTTAGTAACACTGTTGAGCTGCCTAACAATTCTCAGGAGAGGAAATTCCACAATTTCTGCGTCCAATGCCAGAGGAGCTATTTCCTAGTGGTTTCCATATAGCTAGGCATGAGGTTACGAGTTTGGTTTGGAGGCTGTAAGATGAGCCCTACTTATTGCTAGGTACACTGCCCTCAATGAGGTTAGGCTGCCTTCGTGGGCTGAGCAGCTTAGTCTCATGCAGCCATGCATCAGTGTGGTAGCCACAGCCAGTAGCAGCAGCTGCATGAGATGAGCATGTTTCAGTTCAATGATATATTTTACATGAAATGAACTCAAAGGCTCTTTGAATTCCTAGAGCACCCCAAATCAGCCACTCCAATCCATCATATTTGTAGATGGAAATATAGTCACTCGCCCACCAGCCAAATTAGGGAAATGACCCTGGAGAGCACTGAGATGACAGACGTGGATGTCCAACATTCTGTTGGACAAGGAAGACCAAAGAGGTTGGTGCAGTTAGGAAACCACAGCACTCGTTAGTGCTAATCTGGAAAGCCGTCTGCCCTGGGCCTGACATACAGCCAAGGAAATACATTGATGGGGACTGCAGAAATTGATAACCACATTTCTGAAATTTGTGTCACAATACCTGTCTATATCACCTGTAGTACATCATGAATTTTTTTTTTTTTTTTTTGAGTCGGAGTCTCACTCTGTCACTCAGACTGGAGTGCAGTGGCCGCTCCCAGCCACCGCAGCCTCGACCTGCTGGGCTCCGGCGATCCTTCCGCCTCAGCCTTCCAAGTAGCTGGAACTACAGGCGCGCGCTACCACGCCCGGCTAACTTTTTGATTTATTGTAGAGATGAGGTCTCGCTTGCCCAGGTGGGTCTCGAACCCGCGGGCTCAGGCAATCCACTCACCTCAGCCTCCCAAAGGCGCGGGATTACAGGCTGAGCCACCGAGCCCGACTATAAGATCTTCATTTAAGAGGCACCTCAATGCCTGAAGAAAAAGAACATCTGATCTCTGAAGACACGAGACACAGAGAAGACTCTGTACAAACAGGCCTAGCTAAGTTCCCCCAGTTTATTACCACTAGGTAAGACTCCCTTTGTCCAGTCGCACTTCCTCATGACTGTTCACCCTTTATCAAACCAAAGTATTAAAATGTACAACTTTCTTGGGTCTGCTTTTCTGAAGACTCTTGTGTCATGCAAAACTTCCATTAAATAAATGTGTATGCTGTTCTTTTGTTAATTCTCCTCTTCTTGTAGGGCCTCAGCCACGCATCTATGAATGGCTGAGAAAATAAATCCTTCCCCCAACAGAGGAAACTGATATCTCAAGTTTGTTTGGCAGTGAGATGACCACATGTGAGGGTGAAGATAAGAACAGGGACAAAACACAATGTGCTTTGAGAAATAAGAAAAATTACTTGCAGAGAGTCACACTAAATGAGACTGGACGTGCTGAAATGAGATGCATGGCCTGACCAGCAGCAACTCCAGGCCCCAGTTTGGAATTACTGAGAGCTCACTCCTCACTCTCCCCCTGAGTATGGGAGTTTGGGGACATGAAGGGGCTGATCTGAAGAAGCTGGAAAGCTCAATGCTAGTGAGAACTGTGAGACAGCGAAGAGAGAGGTGCAAAAGCCAAGAAGCTCATGATAATTATGAGAATAGAAATTGTACTAATTTTAGACAAACTTTTAGTGAAAATTGTATAACCACATTATAAACCTTTCAAGCATGTAATTAAAAAAACATGTTCTAACCCATTTTTTTCCAAAGAAAATGTCATTTTTAACATTCAGGTTTGTCTTTTTTAAAAAGATTTATATGTTAATTTGATCTACAGCACACTAAGTACCACTTCTTTAGAAAAGCAAATTATACTATGAGAAAAAAAAAACTGCTTAGCAAGAGCGTCTGTTTTGTTCTTTGTGGGGGCGGCAAGTTTCTTGATTATAGGCGTCAGGACTTACGTCTTTGTATCTCTTCTGAGCGTGGTTTCCTACCTAAGCTATGGCTTTAAGTAAAAATGGCTCCGAAATGACCCCTACAGCTAGCTGTGGCTCCAAGTACGGTTTAAGAACACAGCAGGGAGAGCTGAGCTGAAGTTGGGTGGGGTGCGGGAAGCTGTAATATTCAGTGTCTCGCGCCACCAGTGTATGCTCTTGATGATGAAGATGATCAAAGAAGGGGAAAACCCAATGACTTCAAGAGAGTCTATAGTCAAATGTTTAAAAACCCAGAGACTGATAGTTTGAGTTAAGGCTTTTTGGTGGGTTGAGCTTGACTTAATACCGCACCCCTTCCTTTACCAATAATGCATTCAAGAAGGAGAAATTAAACCTATCTTTTTGGATATAAAGAAAAAAGTGGTTCCATTTGGTCTAAAGAAGAGAAGACAGAGTAGAAGTTTGCTAACCACCCTCAAGGATAAAATGTGAGGGTTGGTGGGTCCATCCTAGTAGGCGTTCCATAATAGAATGGACTAATTTCATTAATAAGAAGAAATTGGTTAAAATTTCAACAAATAAGGAACACATTCTAGTGAGAACTACAGAAGATGTGTAAAAAATATCCATCTCTGAATACTTGAAGAACAGAGGAGGAGGCAAGAGAACTGACTCCGTTTCTTGACAAGGTCTTAACATATTTGGGCACATCAAAGTTCATTTCACATGAAATCATTCTTGTGGCATCTCTACTGTAATTTGCAAGGAAAGTTTTTGTATTTGTCTTTGTGCTCCCCAGCTCCTACCAATATATTTTACACAAGGAATAAATCAAAGCTTTCTATGGATACAAGCTCCTCTCGCCGATCCTCTGAGTACAGAGGCTCATGGAGATGGGACAAGTACCCTAGGGACTTGGAGGATGGGGAAACGAGAGTGTTCAGAACCAAAAAGGCCATCTTGGAACCAAGGAAACAACACCTGAGTCAAAGCAGGCATCAGGGGCTCCACTTTCTTCAGAGCCCAAACTGTTCTGCTCCATCAGAGGTATAAGAACTGCTGAGAACACTAACACCAAGTTCTGCACCAGGCCATCCAAGGCCAAGTGTGTAGAACTCCTTCCTCTTCCCTTCCCACCCCAAGGAGATCACCCCTCCTTGCAAAATTCCAAGCCAAAACAGAAAGCATACTTTTAGTGATGATTATTTACTGCATTGGCAAAAAATATAAAATCTTTTACAGACACGTCCTCTGTCCCTGAAGCTACCAGAATTTCTAAAACTTGGAAAGAATACTGACATCCATCTAATGAAAAACTTCCACTAAAAACCCTCTAGAAGACCACCTATTACTCAAGCAAAGTTAAGTTTATTCAACTTATTGAAGTGAGGGAGTACAATCTCAAAATAGAAAATTGAGACAGGTTATCTATAGAGTTTTAGGGTCTTGATTGTCTGACTTTAAGGCAGGTCTTACAAGGCAGAAACTGGCTGGGACTGGGGAGAGAGTGTGACCAAATAAGTTGTCATGGTGGACCCAGGAGGCAAGAGTGTTAGTCGCACTGAACAAACTATCGGAAGTCAGCTGCAGGCAGGCATGGCCAGCTCAGGGCAGTGAAGTACCCAGGATGGTTATTAGGAAGTGCCCTTGAGACCCCACCTGTGGAATATACGGAGAGGAAGCAACTGACCAGGAGAAAAAGCCAAGCTAAGATACAACCTCCATAGTCTCAATCAACAACCATTATGGACCCAGGATTTACAATGATACACCGTAAATGTCCCACATCAGGCCACTTCATTGGATATGGACTGTCCCTAAAAGTAGTGACTTGAGCAAGGCAGCTTTCAACAGCTAAGCAATCCTTAAGGGGAACAACAGATAAAGACTTTCTCCCAGCAGCGAGGGCAGAAGTCTCTCTCCTGGAAGAGGAATCTGGGTGGGTGGTCCACAGTCTCAGCATCCATGAACTGTTATATCCTGAGTAAGCAACTATTGTTACTGCTTGGTCCCAGCATTGTTTAGCAGAGAAATAGGAAAATCCATCCCATTACTGTTCAACACAGGGACAAAGTTTTCAACACAAGTTTAACTTCTCTCTTTCTCACACTTAAATGTACCTGGATCTTAGAGAAAGAGGTATCCTTTCTTTATGTCAGTTTCCCTTTCTATCCCACTCATCCTTACTCACCTTAATCCATTCCTGTATTACATGTGTTATTTTCTTATCCTGTTTCTATCCAATTACTCCTCACCACTGATAACTTCTTTTGTACCTAAAAAGTCCTCACATTTAGTATAAAAATTTGTTTGACTTATTTAGGCTCATAAATCCCTATATAACCACATGACCAAGTTCCTCTCACCATCAAATGTCTTAACCTGTGAAAAAAACAAGAGATGGCTCTAACTGGTCTCCCTTTTCTCACCAACTCTTCCAATTCTAATTTTGCTCTTCTATTGACATGACCTTCTGATAAGTCACTGATAGTCTTCCCTGATGTGTGTAAGATTTGCTCATAATGACCTTCTTCTTAAAATTCACTCTTCTCTTTGGCTTCTTGTGTTCTCAGGTTTCCTTCTGCTTTGAGACCACAGTTTTCTAAATCATGTTCACTGTCTTTTCTTCTTCTTCTTTATATCATTCAAAAATAAAGATAATTCCCATTCCTGTCTTCTCTACTCTAGCTGTGCTTACCTAGTTAATGCTGTCTACTCATGTGAATGACACTGCTGTATGAATAATACATCCCTTACTTTCAATATCCAATTGCCAGTTAGAAATCTGTAAGTGATCAATTTGTCAGGATCTCAAATTCATGATTTCTAAAGGTAGACTTAGAAATATCAAGGCTTCAAGACATGTCTTGTATTATCCCTATTTTATACACAATATAGCTCTGTATTGATCATGGTTCAGTCAGGAAAACAGAAACCATATCAGTTGTTTCAACAGGAATAATTTAATATGGGAAATAAGTTAAACAGGGATTGAAGGATTGAAAAGGCAAAACAAAAGAAATACTGAGGTAACACAAAGATAGTAACTGCAGAAAGCAGCTATCACTCCTCTGGCTGGTTGGCCAGAGGGAAGAGGGTAAGGTTATAAGGACATAGAGTCTTGGATCTGGGAAGAAGACTGCTGGTGCCCCAGGAGCTCAGAGCAAGAGCCTTGAGGTGCCAAGACATGACTCTCTGAGGAGGGTGTGCCAATCAGCTGGTGCTGGTGTCTCTGAGGCAGTGCCATCACAGCTGTGTTCTAGGGATATGAGGACAAAATGGAAAGCAGGACCAATTGCAGCACAGGGCCAAAAGCCATAGCTGTGATGACCCTGGCAGGAACAGTAAGCAGAACAGGAAGAAGTGTGCCCATTCTCCCTGCTCCAGATCTTAAAGGGGGTAGCTGGCAAGCAGACATGTGGGTTGCAGAGTCTCAACCCTTGCATCCCAGGACAGGGACAAGAAGGTGAACTTAGAACACAGAGGTGACAACCGGCTCTGGTGCCATAACTCTCTAAACCAGGGATCACAAGACACAAGTCTGTAAGCTAGGTGTTGTAGTAAATGAAGTGTTATGGAGGACTACAGCCCTGCTCATTTGGCTATGTATTGACTCTGCTGCACTCACAAGACAATGGTAGAGCTGAATAGTAGCCACGGAGATCATGTGACCCACAAAGCCTACAATACATGAGGGGGGAACCCCCAAAAACCTGGAATTAATGTATTAAAAATTGTGTATTTATTTTCATGTATCTCAACTTCAGTCACCTTCAAAGTACTCTCTATTCAATGCAATACACCTATCAAGACACTTTTTCCACGGCTCAAAACAGTCTTTGAACTTAATAATTTTGATGCCTTTTAGTATGTCTGCCATTTTTTGTTTCACCTCTTTCACATCAGCAAAACGTTTTCCTTTGAGGACTTCTTTCATCCAGGGAAACAAAAAAAAAATCTCTTGGAGGAGATTGGGTGAATAGGGAGGGTTAGGCATGGAGTCATGCCATATTTGGTCAAAAATTGCTGAACACTCAGCACAGTGTGGGCAGGTGCACTCATAAATCACCCATCATGAAATGGGCAAACACGTTGAAAGAATGTCCAAAAAAATTTCACTGAAGCAGAATGCAGCCTCTCACAACAGTGCTAGCAGGTACACTGATGGCAATGGGTTCCTAGAACATTTACCTAGCGAGGGAAGCCTGTACTTAAAGGGTCTCGTCCTCCAAAAGATAATTCCAGGGTTTTTTAAGTTCCCCCTCATATACCTGGTCCTCTATAGAAAGAGCTTGCTTACCCTTGTTTTAAACTTCCAAGGCTGAGTAGATTTATTATTTTGACAACTCTACTTTTTTCACTCTCAATAAAGAATCATCGGCCAGGTTCCATTGGTAACACTTCTATAATATTATCATTCTTTCTTGTCTTTGTTTCCTCAATTGTTGTCTTTCCTCTCGATCATCTCCTCCCACCCTCTTTAGTCTGTTTACATACTGCTGCCAGATTTTCTCTGGAAAAATAGTGTCATGAAATGTTTCTGCCTTGCTGGAACACCTCCAATGCTCCCTTCATTTGGTAAAATAATTAAATTGAAAGCTTTGTCCATTGTTTGGCTCCAAATTACATTTCCTGGCTCAGGTCCCGCCATCTCCTTGCACATTTGGGCTACTGGTTTCTAACAAGCCCTACTTTCCACTCCGTGATTTTTGCACCGACTTCTTTGGTTTGAGAGAATCCAAAAAATAACTCTCCTACTCTCTAGAGTGAAACACCAATTGAGAAGTAGATTCTCAATAGAGACGTGAAAATAAAGATCAAAACTTTAGGTTTAGTACTGCAAAAGCTGAGGTGGAGTATATGGCTAATTTATGCAACGAAAGGTGGACTGCTTCTCTCTACTGTACTACCTCCCATTCATATCCCTGTTAGATCTTAGGAAAGCCCATCCGAGGGAGAAGCTTGGATCTGCAAAATCAAACACTATCCAGGATCTCTGCCTCAGACTGATAAAGAAAATTAGCATGGACAGATGGGTGTCCTGCCAGTCAGAAGGACTGGAGAAAGAAAAATATAATGTATAAGATAAAGGTGTCAGTTTCTTACACTCATATTAACAACAACAACAACAAAAAAAAAAACAGACTCATGAGGCTGCTTCCCAGTTTCCCAATCATTTCCCATTCTTAAACTTGGGGATTTACCATGAAGTATGTCCACAAAGCATGTGATTTTCCCACAAGAGAGAAGACCAGCCATTCATCAATGTCACAGTGAATGGCAAAAGACAAACATCACTGACTCCATTTTAGACTAAAAGGGTGCGTCTGACCTCCATTCATACTGCCCATAAACTAAAATCATTTTCCTTTTTAAATTTTTGTTACTCTTATCTTAAAGACTTAGAATAATCTTAGAATATGAAAGATAAAGTAGGAACAATAAGTATGCAGCTGTTGGGACAAACTCTGGGGGAAAGGGGAAGTATGTAAACCAACTTTGCTTTGTTAAAGATTTAAAGGAACAAGGCACAAGCCGGGCTAGGTGGCTCAGCCTGTAATCCCGTGCCTTTGGGAGGCTGAGGTGAGTGGATTGCCTGAGCCCGCGGGTTTGAGACCCGCCTGGGCAAGCAAGACCTCATCTCTACAATAAATCAAAAAATTAGCCGGGCGTGGTAGCGCACACCTGTAGTTCCAGCTACTTGGAAGGCTGAGGCGGAAGGATCGCCGGAGCCCAGCAGGTAGAGGCTGCGGTGGCCGGGAGCAGCCACTGCACTCCAGTCTGGGCGACAGAGTGAGACTCCAACTCAAAAAAAAAAAAAAAAAA
>CAUYQG010142695.1:0-44956 GCA_963574415.1 Tarsius wallacei
TCCCAGAGATTTTGGTAAGATGTTTCTTCATTTTCATTTGTTTCCAGGTATCTTTTGATCTCTGTTTTGATTTCATCATTGACCCAGAAGTTGTTTAGCATCATGCTGTTTAGTGTCCATGTCTTTGTGGGTTTTGGGGGAACCTTGTTGGTGTTAATGTTTATTTTTATTCCACTGTGGTCCGAGAAGGTGCATGGTAAGATTTCGGTCTTTTCAAATTTTCTGCTGCCATTTAAAAATTTTTTTTTTAGTTGGAATCTCACACTGTCGCCCAGGCTGGAGTGCAGTGGCATGCTCCCGGTCACTGCAGCCTCGACCTGCTGGGCTTCAGCGATCCTTCCACCTCAGCCTTCCAAGTAGCTGGAACTACAGGCACACGCTCCCACGCCTGGCTTATTTTTTGATTTATTGTAGAGATGAGGTCTCGCCAAGTTGCCCAGGTGGGTCTCAAACCCGCAGGCTCAGGCATTCCAGTTGCCTCAGTCTCCCAAAGTGCTGGGATTACAGACTGAGCCACAGAGCCCAGTCTCTGCTGCCATTTTTTTACTCCTTGGCTCTCAGACCCATGGCAGCCAAGTCTTTACCCTCTGGGTTGGAAGCTGGAAGAATGATTTTTGGAAAATCTGACTAGCTGAAAAAAGAAACATATGGAAATATTGACTTTGGGGGTGTATCCACCAGCGTTCAATCAGGAAATCGGAGCCATTGGAAGTATTAGGGAGACCAGAAAATTAGAGCTGGGCACAAGTGTGGGAGGAGCTGGGGAAAAGGATCTGGAGGTGGAGACTCATAGGACCTGAGAAAGCCATTACTCACCAGGGCAGAGGGAACAGTGGCCCCCAGAGACATCCACATCCTACTCCCCAGAACCTGTGGGTACGTAACTTTACATGGCAAAAAGAACTTTGCTGGTGTGGTTACATTACAGATCTTGAGATGGGAGATTGTCTTGGGTTATCCAGGTGGGTCCAGTGCTCTCACAGCAGCCCTTCCGCAGAGGCAGGAGGTTCAAAGTGAGAGGAAATATGAAGACCAAACTGGAGGTTGGAGTGATGCACTCTGAACGTGAAGGTAGGAGCCAGGAGTCAGGGAATACAAATGACCTCTGGAAGCTGGAAAAGGGAAGGAAATGGATTTTTCGCCTAAAGCTGCCAGAGGAAATACCTTGATTTTAGGCTGCTGAGCCCCAGAACTGTACAAGAATAGATTTATGTTGTTTTAAGCCACTGTGTTTGTTGTAATTTGTTACAGCAGCCCTAGGAAACACCTACAACAACTTAAAGCATGATGTGGAAGGAGCAGATGGGAACGTTTGGAAAGAGTAGATGTTTGGCCACCCAAGTAGAATGGTGAACAGGGAGCTTATGACAAGTCCATGAGAGCTATAACCTCTGTAGGAACTGCACAGCCTAGCATTTAGTGGTTTGGGGTCACTCTTGGTTAGTATGGTCACTAGTTGGGATGGGAGTCTAGGGCCCACTGGGTATCTCTGTGTCACATGGCACTGTCTCTGATCACTGTGTCCTTTTGAGAATGATGGCTCCTGCTTCATCTCTACTTTCCAAATTTTATACAGGTTTCTCTCTTAGCCAAAGCTAATACACAGAAAAGGGGATTCTGGAAAAGGTCAATCCCAACCTTAAAAAGAGGCAGCAGTGCCAACATGACAAAACACACCTAAACTCTGGTACTTTCCTTACCAAGTTAACCCCTCAACAAGGTTCAAAGTCAGTAAGCCCTATCTATGTGTTTATAGCTTGCAATCAAAGTTTTAGTTTCTCACTCTTAAAAATAATCAGATGACCAAGGATTATTTAGGGAAAGACTTGAACATTAAAAATAAATTTTAAAATACAAAAGTCAGTATCAAAATAGAAAAAAATCAACTTGAACAAAAGAAACTGTTCAGAGAAGAAAATGTAACCATAACAATTGAAAACACTGGTTTACTTAGAAAGTTAAGAGAAGACTATTGCATCTATGAAGTATTACTGACAGGAGCCTTTAAAAAGTGAACACTTAGAAAACTAAAAGAGGGTTCTAAAAGTTTAAATATGCTCTCTGAGATGAAAAACTCAATGCAAGAATTAAACAATAAAGTTGAGGAAATTTTTTTAGAAAAAAAGTATAAAATAGAAAGATCTGGAAAGTAGGAGAAAAAATATATGATAATGAGAAAATCAGTACAGGAAGTCTATCACAAGAATACAAGAAGCACCAGAAAGAGAACTGAGAAAATGCAGTCAACCGGGCTCAGTGGCTTAGCCTGTAATCCTGCGCTTTGGGAGGCTGAGGTGAGTGGATTGCCTGAGCCTGCAGGTTCGAGACCTGCCTGGGCAACTTGGCGAGACCTCATCCCTACAATAAATCAAAAATTAGCCGGGCGTGGTAGCGTGCGCCTGTAGTTCCAGCTACTTAGAAGGCTGAGGCGGAAGGATCGCTGGAGCCCAGCAGGTCGAGGCTGCAGTGGCCGGGAGCGGCCACTGCACTCCAGTCTGGACGACAGAGTGAGACTCCAACTCAAAAAAAGAAAAAAAGAAAAAAAGAAAATGCAGCCAAAACTTTAACAGAATAATGTAAGAACATTCCCAGAGCTGAGGACATGAGTTTTCAAACTGAAAAGACCTGGCCCATGGAGCGCACAGCACAATGGATGAAAATTAGTCCACACCAAGTGACTTCACTATAAATTTTCAGACTACTAGAGACAAAAAAAGAGATTCTATAAGCTCCTAGAGATTTAAAAACAACATCAACAATAGGCCAAATGCAAGGGTTTAGAATTGTTTTGTACTTCATAACGGCAACATTGGAAAATAGAAGAGAAATGTCTTCAAAGTTCTGAAGGTAAATTATTTCCAACATGTGACTCCATGCAGGCAATCTATCAATCAAAAGGAAAATAAAGACATTTTTGGACATTGAAGGTTTAAAACATGAATGTCTTAAACCTTCACCACCTTTTCTAAGATACTGCAAGTTTCTTGCTATCCAAATGAGGAAATAAACCAAGAAAAAGGAAAATTTGGAATACAGAAAAAAAGAAAGTTGGGCATAGTGGCTCAAACCTATAATTCCAGCACTTTGGGAAGCTGAGGCAGAAAGATTGCTTGAGGCCAAGAGTTTGAGATCAGTCTGGGCAACAGTGAGATTGTCTCTCCCACTGAACTGTCTTCTAGCCTGACTATGCTCAGAATGATCTGCTCCACCCAGAAGTAAACCAAGAAAGAGGAACACGTTCAGACCAGGAGACAAGGGAATCTGACTCAGAAGATAGAGTATTCCTGGGATGACAGCATGGCAGTCCTGGGAGGCCATCTGTGTAGAAGGTCTTGAGAACACACAGTCCATTGGGCATAATGGAGGCCTCCAGGGATGCTCCAAGCCCTCCCCCCATAAAAAGACTATCTGATATGATTAACTTTGTAAAATATTATGTTGAGAAATGATTAGAAGGTATGGGAAGAATTTGCAATAAGTACAAAGAACACTAAGAAAATTTTGAAAGAATAGGTTTTATTTTAAATATGTGGGGTACAATTCAGGGTTAGGTATACAAATGTTCATTGTGCAGGTACCCTTGTTGATGAGGTGTGCCCCCCTCCACTGGCAGTTTCCCACTACTGCCAATCCCGCCCTGCCCTCCCCTGGCAGTTTCCCACTACTGTAAAAGGCAATTCTTAATTTCAGGAAAAAAAACAAAAAGAATGAAAACATAACCATAAAGCATTATCAAGTTGCTACTCTTGGCCAGCTTCCAACTGTCAACCTTGGTATCTCTTTGCGGAAGACTTTCACTAACGTTTCAGAAGACCATGCTTCCTGCATACAACAGGCTGGAAGTGCTGAGAATTTAACAGCCTTTAGGAGTACCCTTCAATCACTGACTGATAGAAGCTGGTATATAAACACCCCAGCTCCCTTGCCTTTCAGGAGGGATGACATTGAGTGGTGTGTCACCATTTCCCAGAGCTTCTCTCAACTGGATTAAGCTCCATTCACTCACTGTGGTTACTGCTTGATTATCTACCCTTTATGACCTTCTGTTTCTCACCTCCTTACCTCACTAATGATATTCCTGTGCCTCTCAAATAAGCTGCTTGTACCAGAATCCTTGTCTCAGGGTCTGCTCCTGAGAAACCCAGATATTACAGTTTTCAGCTGTGAATAAAATTTGCATGAGTATAATTTTAACCCTGAATGTATGCTTTACCACAAATCAGAGCATAATTATTTCAGGAGAATAGGGAGGAGAAGCAGATGCAATGGTAGTACAAGCAAGTTAAATCCCCATCTACCACATTAGAAACTTGATCAATTATGTCCCAAATCCATGAATCAAAAGAGAACAGTATTCACGTATCACTTAAAAGCATGGAGATCTATAAATGCCAGCGGGAACAATTTAAAGAGTCAAAAGTTGTCTCTGGGAAGAGAGGATCAGAAGAATGAAGATGGTGGGACCACAAAAAAATTTGTGTATTTTAATGTATAAACCCTTTATTATTTGACTTCTTTTGTTTTGAGTCAGGGTCTCACTCTGTTGCCCATGCTGGAGAGCAGTGGCATGATCGTGGCTCACCAGTTTCAACCTCCTGGGTTCAGGTGATTCTTCCACTTCAGCCTCCTGAGTAGCTGGGACTATAGGTAGGCACACACCACCATGCCTGGATATTTTTTTTTTGTAGAGATGAAATCTTGCCCAGGCTGGTCTTGAACTCCTGAGTTCAAGCAATCCTCCTGCCTCCGTCTCCAAAGTGCTGTGATTATAGGTGTGAGCCACCGCACCTGGCCTTATTTGACATTTTAATAGTATTATTATTTTAATAGCATTACTACTAGCATGCACTATTTTGTTATAATTTAATTGAGGGAAGAAAAAAAAGAGAAAAAAGAGGAATGAAAGAAAAGAGAAAAAGAAGGGAAGAGAGGAAAGAAGTTAGAAAAGGAGAAAGACCAGGCTAGATCTCTTAAAAATGCCAAAATGTTTTACGATTGAGACTGCCTTTCCTCAGCCGGACTGTAACTCCTTAACCCCAAGGCTTGTGTCAAGTACAAAGCTAGGTAAATATATTTCAGAGAGCCATGGAGTCATAAAGCATGTCTATTGCAGGAAACACTTTTAGACAATGAATTACGTAGACTGTTACTCACCTGAGTTGTAAATGACTCATTAGTGTGTAGGTGTTTCTCATCTCTCTTCTTCCCTGCCAACCCCCTCACCCCAAACATGATGTTCTTCCTGCAGCTTTCAAGTTGAAAAAGTTTCTCTGATTCATGAAGCTCTGTTTTCCTCTCATCCCTTTAAAGGCATTTGTATCCCTTTCCTAAGTAAGTGCCCTCCATGAGCTAAGAGACTCAAGTGTTCACTGGCTTGGGACCCAGGGGACACAAAAGATGAACAAAACAGAGTTGGCTTTTAGGAGACTGATGATAAATGAGGAAATAAGATAACAGAAAAACAAGATACTGATTATGATAAATGCCACGAAGAGAATAAATTGTAGGATATAGCTGAGCAAGTGCAAAGAGATTCATGTAGATGGTGGTAAGTGTGGACTCTCCGATGGCTGCAGTTGTATGGGAAAGGACAGTCCCAGAGGCCCCTGCGCTGAGAGCCAGAGGTCACAAGTCGCTTCTCAACATGGCTGAGGGATAGTGGTTGGAAGGAAACCTAGGCCAGGGGAGGAGGAAAGCAGCTTTAGTGGGAAGAGGGACAAGACAAGGTTGACCTGCACTACAGTTCTGCTAAGGACTGGCTCTATGGCTATCTGCTAAGAAGCTCCTGCACAGATTTCCTTAGCAGTCATGTAGAAGTACAAACTACTACCTTTGAGTTCATCTTTTTTATTTTTTTTTTTGAGTCGGAGTCTCACTCTGTCACCTAAGCTGGAGTGCAGTGGCAGGATCACGGCTACTGTAGGCTCGACCTGCTAGGCTCAGATGATCCTTCCACCTCAGCCTTCCAAGTAGCTGGGACTACAGCCGAGTGCCACCATAACTGGCTAATTTTTTTATTTGTTGTAGAGACAAAGTCTCGCCAAGTTGCCCAGGGTGGTCTCAAACTCCTGGGCTCAGGCAATCTTCTCGTTTTGGCCTCCCTAAGTGCTGGGACTACAGGTGGGGGCCACCACACCTGGCCTGAGTTCATCTTTTTATCTTTACATTTTATGTTGTTTGTTTATTTTTTTTATAGAGACGGGGTCTCGCTATGTTGCTCAGGCTGGTCTTAACTCCTGTACTCAAGCAATCCTCCTGTCTAGACCTCCCAAAATGCCGGGATTACAGGCATGAGCCACTATGCCTGGCCTACCTTTAGCATGAATGAAAAGGCAATAAAAAGAAGCACTTTTACTGTGTGGCCCAACAACCACAAAATATGCAGAAAGAAGCAGAATGATGACATATTTGTATACAAGTTTATTATGTATTCCACTTGCAATATCCACTTGCAATATTGCATGTACCTTCCACTGCTAGAGAGATCTGAATATTAGATAAAACCCTCCAAGTTTATTATAGTTTCCACACCAACATTACTGATGAAAATACCTATTTCTCAATTACCTTACCTCTAAAATAGAAGTGATGATCTTCCTCAAAGGTGTTGAAACTTCAGGAGCCATACATCCCTTTAATTAATAAATTTCCCAACCTCCTCAAGTCAAGGCCTTATGTGATGTGAACACAAAATGCTATTGTGGACATTTTTCCCAGTAATAACCTCGTTGTCAGCTAGCTGGCTTCTAGCTTGAGGATTCATGCGTAATTTCATATCTGCATATTGTTCATTTTTCACAATTTTAGATCAGAGACAAGGACATGCCCATGAGCTGAATCACTGACACAACAAACAATGCCATTTGGAAAAACTACCCATGTTTTTCTAGAGTCAACTACACAAAACTGATGAGTAACTACAAATTTCAGTCTAAACCATTGCACTGCAAGAAAAGGCAAACTGTAATTAAAACAGGAAGGTTATGAACCTAAAAGTGTTAGGGTAATTGTAGAATCACTTGGATTCTATGAAATCCTTATTCAGGGTCTGAGACTAAAGAAACTTTTTTCAGGTTTTGTTATTTGCCTGTGTTACGGGCAAAGCAATGCCATTAAGGTTTCTGGACCTGTTACAAGCGATCCTTTTTTTTTTTTTGGAGTCTGAATCTCACTGTTGTTCGGGCTGGAGTGCGGTGACATGATCATGGCTCACCGCAGCCTTGACCTCCTGGGCTCAGGCAATTCTTCTGCCTCAGCCTCCCAAGTAGCTGGACATTAGGCACGTACCACCATGCTCAGCTTAATGTGATTTTTTTTTTTATAGCCTGAGTTCATCTTTCTACATTTACAATTTTTGTTTGTTTGCTTGTTTTAGAGATAAAGTCTCACTATGTTGCCCAGTCTGGTTTGTTTGTTTGCTTGTTTGTTTTAGAGATGAAGTCTCACTATGTTGCTATGTTGTCCCGGCTGGTCTCAAACTTCTGGGCTCAAGCAGTCCTCCTGCTTTGGCCTCCCAAAGTGCTGGGATTACAGGCATGAGTTCGTTTTTCCAGCCACCAATCCCCAGCCACCTTCTCGGTGGTGGCTCTGGCTCCATTCTCCCAGGCTAACAGTCTCTTCAATCACTCAGTAACCAGTCAGTCAGTTCCTTATTTACTCTACAAATTACTATTAAACCCCTACTCTGGGCTAGCATTGTTCTAGAAAATGGGAATACAATGGGACAGGACAGAAAGGGTCCTGGCTCTGATGATACTTGCACTGTGTTGGGGAAGACAGATAGGAAACAAGTAAACAAACTATGAAGAAGGTGACAACAGAAGTGAAGGAAGGCATCAGGAATAAGATGAAGCTTTAGACTGAGTGGTCAGGGAAGGCCTCTCTGAGGATGTGACATCTGATCTGAGATACAATGATGAGAAGAAAACAGCTACTTGGAGAGGGTAGGGAAAGTGCTCCAGACAGAGGGGAGCATGTGTGGAAGGGCCTGGATGCAACACATTTCCATTTCCCAAGATCATTGTTTTTACCATTTATAAAATAAGCTGGGAAGAGGATGTGTATTCAAAGTCAGGAAAGCTGTTCCCCCAAATATCAACAGTCATTTCCTGAAAAAAAAAAAATGAAATTTTATTCTCTCTTCTTTCCCCGCTTCTGGTAATTTCTAATTCTTCTTCAGTTAACATTCATTTTAACTATTCTGAAAAACCCTGTTTATTTTCTTAAGAACAGTCAAATATAAATTCAGAGAGAAAGAGAAAATGACCATGCTATCCATTCAGTAGACCTCACTTAGACTTTTTAAATTTAAAATCTGGGATAATTCCAGACACATTGGACTAAGGTTTTCATGCTGTCAGCTATGAAAATCAACTACTTGAAAGTCATTCAAAGAAAGTGATTCATACATGAAGGGCTAAAACGATAAACCGCTTTAAAGCCACCCTTTTCTAAATTCCTCTTCTAACATCGTGTGTACTGAGGACAAATGGCGGTCTACATGCATTCCTCCCTACACATAGTTGAGCCCCAGCCTCTGCCCCCAGGTCATCCCCTACATTCAAAAATGATAACACTGCAATTTTGTAAAAATGTTCTTTTAATTCAACCTTTTACTAGGTCTTATTTCAGTCTTTGCCCCAGTTAGGGAATTCTCAAGGAGTTTTATTGTGTTTATTAAATGTTGTGTGTTGAAAACAACTAAGAAGCCGTACATGCCTAATTACAAAAGCTAGAATCCTACAATCTCAGAGTGGGCATGTAATTCTAGAAAATAAGCAAATTCAAGGTTCAAGTAGATCTGCGCCATAACCAGACAGAGTGACGGAGCACTGGAAGTGGCTGCATTGGTTGACAAACAGAAGTGGGCTGGGAGATGAAGCCAGAAAAGAGGAAGTCTGCAGAATACGATCATGGAGGAGCTTTTAGGTAAAAGGCCACGCAAAGCAGCAGGCTTGATGTTGTCAGCAGCTTGAGGGCACGTTTGTGTTTTCATCACAAACTCCAGTTCCTGGAGCATGCCCCAAGGACTGGTATGGTGGATGTTCCACAGTCATAGACTTGTGGCTCCCAAACTTGCTCCATCCCCACTGTCTTCTGGAATTTCTGGACTCTGCTCCCAGAGATCGTATTTTAACAGGTCCAGGTCAGAGCTTTAGAATCTGTGTTCTTGCAAACCTCCACCAGTGATGCAACCAGGCTTGGGAGGTCTGGTTTTCCAGAAGCAAAGCCATCAGGCCCACAGTTCAGTGATGCATCCTAGAGGTGGGACTTTTCAGGGGTTCAGTGGCAGTCAGCACCTGGGAGGCTGCTTTCCTTCGAAATGAGAGTTTCCCAGCCCAAAGAGTCTTTTTATCAAGTGAGCTGAAAAGGGCTTAGCATAAGGAATGCTTTACATTCCCAACTTAGCTGATCACCAGAATTGTTCCTGTTATTAGATTATTTTAATTCAGAGACTCAGACCCTATTCCAGAGTCTGAGTTAGTGTCTTGGGATGAAGTCATGGAATCTGGTTTTTAACCATCTTCAGAAGGTGGTTTTCAAACCATTGGGTTTGGGAGAAATTGCTCTAGACTAGTAGTGCTAAAACTTTGGAGTGTATATACCTTCTGGACACTAATTAAATAAGCAACATCCTAGCCCCAACTTCAGAAAGTCTGATTCTATAGTTTGGGGAAGTACCCGGGAGTTTCTATTTTTGACAAGCAACCCAAGCAGTTATCTCACAGAAAATTCAAGAACTGCCCTCTCAGAGACAACGATCCCAAACAACTGCTCACCCCATCTGCTCTGCCTCACACCGCCAAGCTAACAGTGATCCACATCTCACAGGAAACTTTCATACCAATGTAAGAAGTAAAAAATTTTACATTAATATTTCTTTGATAGTAGATATCTGCCATGATGATTCCTTTCCATCGGTGCCAGGCAGACTTGTCAAAAAGTCAAACAGCTGGGCCAGCCACATGGGCCACCAACCTCAGGGCTTGGACTGCAACGGGTTGGGCTGTCACCCAGGGAAGCCGAATGTGGACTGAGTTGGGAGGGAAAGAGTAACTTGTAACTGAAAAGGAAGGCCAAACTTAGGCCACTGTTTAGCAGAGCAACACAAGGCTTTAGACAGAAGACAAATATGAAGTTCAAGATTTGAAGGGAACAGGAGAAAGTAGGACCCAAAATATGAGGTGGGATGAAGAGGCTTCGTTGTGACACCAGATGGGAACAAGGTAGGGTTGCTGGGCGCTCGGTCTTGTGACACGCAGGCCAAGGGCACATAGTGGGCAGCTTCATCAAAGAAGGTGAATGGCAAGCTTGAACCAGAGTAGAGAGACCAAAGTGTTAATTAATTTAGCAGTTGCACTTCCCATCAGTAAATAGGATTTTGCGAGGCATGACTTGGAGTCTCACTTTGCTCTTACTTGTTGCTTTTGTGGTGAGTATTCACATGAAGAAATTAAAAGCTAGGAAATAAACACTGAATGGTGCTGATATTCATGAAGAGAAAGAGATCAAAGGCAGCTATGGTAACAATTCTCATCATGTATTAGCAAGCTCTGGCATATGTTGCCCTCTCATGGGAGTGTGGGTATCATGAGTCCCTTTTCTGAGAGAAGTGTTAACTGTGTTTTAATCTAACTCAGACTGCTCTGTACTCGAACCCTTGTAGCTAAATGCGACCAGAACAAATGTCAAAACCATCTTGGTAAGTCTTGCTTTAAATTCATGACACAGTCCTTCAGGGGTCCCAGTGTGCCCAGAAGTGATACTCTGCTTCCCTAGTCCTTTCACTCTCCCACTCTTCACACCGTGTCTTCCTTCTTCAAACCCTCTGCACAACACCCCAGACCCTCCCCACTTTCAGCGTTGACCTCTCTTCCTATTTCTCTGCAAATCAGAAGGCATGGGAAGCTCCTTCCCATCTTGCATGGAAATGGGTGCCCATTTACCCTCTCTTTCCCCCTATTCCTATGAACTGTCCTGCTCCTAGGTAGGGCCGACCCCTCCACTTATGTTCTGGTCCTACCCCTTTGGGTACTGGTGGAAATTACCCCAGAGGTTCTCCCTTCTCCTTCCTAGGGTGTCAAGTTGCCCTTCTCTAAGGATCTTTCCCATAAGCACATGGGCACACTTGCCAGAGTTGATCATGCTCTCTTTCTTCAAGTGCTGCCCTCATCTGGCTTCTCCACTCTCCTGGTTTTCCTCCTACCTCACCAGCTCTTCCTTCTCACTCTTCTTTGCAGGTTCCTCCTCCGTCCCCAGCCCCATCCTTGGAGCTCTGTCCACACTCATTCCCAGTGGTCCATACAGCCTCAGACACTCAGAATCATCTATGAGTTGACCCCTCCTCCACTTCCCTGTCTAGCCCAGGTCTCACCCCTGAACTCCAGAATCACATACCCCACGGTCTGTGCGACATCTCTGCTCGGGTGTGTAATGGTCATTTCTGGTTTTCCAAGTCCAAACTGAGCTCCTGCTCTTCCTGCACCTCCACTTTCCCCACAGTCTTTTTTTCTCAAGGCAAGGCGGTGCCACCCTACCAGAATCTCAGGCTGCAGACCCTGGAGTGATCCTTGACATCACTCTTTTGCACATTCCTTACATTCCGTCTGTCAGCAAATCCTCCCAGCTGTTTCTTCAAGAGAGAGCCAGTCTGACCACTCCTCACTGTCTCTGCTGTGCCCTTGCTAATTCTCATCTGATGCCAAGCCCTGTGTGCTGAAACACTCATGCCTTCTCAGCTCACTCTGAGAGAAGGCAAAGGCCCTTAGAATGGCCTCCAAGGCCCCACTCAAGCTGGCCTCTCTCACCCCACTGGTAACATTTTCTTACTACTTGCCCTCTCCCTCCAACCTCACCTGCCTTCTTGCTGGTCCTTCAAGTAATTAGGAACACCCCTGTCTCAGGGCTATGTACTCACTGCTCCCCCAGACCTCTGTGTGGCTCGTTTCCTGTCTCCTCCAGGTCTTTATTCAGGTAGCGTTTTCTCAGCAAGCCCTTCTCTGACAGCCCCATTTATCATTGCAGACCCCTGGTCTTTCATATCCTCCTCCCTAATTTTATTTTCCTTTTTAGCGCTTACCATTTCTAATATATTACACGTTTAAATGATAATGATGATGGTTATTATTATTATTATTTTCTCAAACTCCTGGCCTCAAGCAATTCCCCTACCTCATCCTCCCAAAATGCTGAGATTACAAGCGTGAGCCACCATGTCCAGTGATTGTCTATACTCTACCATTCACATAAGCTCCACATGAGCAAAGATATTTATCTGTTTTGTTCATTCACATCTGTGCCCAAAATGGTGCCTAACACAGTGCCTGACAGATTTCAGTGCAGAACTACTATCTTTTGAACGAATGTAAGAGTTGAAACTTGAGATGTCATATTTCCTCAGAGCATGGACCAGTTCCAGAAGAGATGGCCCTCCAAGATGCAATAATCCACAAGGCCTCTTAGCTCAAGGAAAAAAATTCAGAAAGGAAGGGGGGGAAATGAAAGAAAGCTTTTTTCCTGTAGTTTCTGTGTCTTTTTGAAAATGGAACACTTTTATATCCCGATTTTATTCTCAGAATGATGACTAAGGCATTTCAGTATTTATGGATTACTAGCTGTCCTTTATCCTCCCCAAATGGTTTATTGAACCTTGATCATAGTCAGATTTGATTTTAAAAATCACAGCTCCAGATTAAAATTCCTGTACACTTGGGGAAAATATTACTGTATCACTTTGAAATAAAAATCAGCCTTGCATCTCTGCCCCCTGGGCATCCATCAAGAAAGGAAGAATAATTCCATGGCTTCATCCCATGGGGGCTTCTATACAGTGATCAGTTGTAAAAGTTCTTGGCTGTGTCCTTGCCCTCTAAACCAACCGAGCCTGAGGTCTAGAAGGGGTGCAGACCCTGTTAGGAATTTGTGTTTATTCTTGTAGAACAAAAAACAGGAAACTCACCGGCCTCTTTGCCCAAAAGCATCAGGACAGAGGCAAGTAAGAGCCCATCCAAAGGTCTACCTCCTCTGGACTTTGAAATCAAAGCATAAGTACAAGGAAGTATTGGTATTTCTTTGTAGAAAGGCAAATTAGCATTTATCAGAACTCAGTATGATTTTCTCTACATTTTTAACTTCATTTGCATATGCCCACTACCCATGTAAAGTAAATCTACATTTCTGCTTAACCAATAAGGGTAGGAGTGTGGATAAAGGGAGGGAGCAGGGGGGAAATTATCTTCCTAACTTCTTGCTACAAATAAATACTGTTTACTATTAGTTTCTAAGTAATGCCATTGACAGGTTTCTATATGCTGTCACCTAGTATTGATAACTAGGTTATTAACCAAAAATCATTTTCCCCTCCTTTCTTCTGTACCTTATTTTTTAATAAGATAGAATGAGTAAATAACTGTGACCTAATATTTGAATATCTGGTACTTCCTTTCCTCCTGTTTCCTCCTCTCTCAACAAATGGCTTCTCATATATATGTTCACATTCCATCTTAGGGACAAATTCCTTTCTAAGAGTCAGTTGTAGAAAACAAACCTTGGCACGTAATATATCTTTCAAACTTACAAATGAATATTGTGGTCACAAGCTTCTCAGACTACAGATTTCATTATAAATATATAAATCTATAAAACAGTCAATGAAAACATGATAAAGTTTGAACAATCACTTAAGTGATTTGCTGAACTGAACTTTGAGTTAAAGACTTCACTAGAATTGTCACTATAATGAGACAAATAAGTAAGGAGAACAGTTTTGTGTAATGAAGGGTAGTATTGCTGTTGCTGTTTTTTTAATATGTTCATGTGTATAACTGCTTATATATCACAATTTTTATCCTTGAAATAACCCAGTTTATAGCTTACAGAAGTGTTGCCAAGTTACCTACTTTGAATTTCAAGTGAGTTAAGCAACTTAATTACTTTTTTCACAATAGTGGTTATTTATTGAGTTAAATCAATAAGCTATTTTACTTAAGTAAATAAAAAATAAAGACAAGTCAAATGATATTAAGACTAATATAAGAATGAGAAAAGCATATTTAGACATTTTAAGACTCATAAAAGTGCTTTCTAAAGTCAGAGAGTATGTCTTTAGATTATGTAGTTTCTTGAATTAACTCTTACATTAAAATATTTTTCTTAATACACAGCATTCCCTGGAGGAAAAAACAGTAAACAGGAGCATTTACTTAGAGTAGCATTTGGCAAAACACTAACACCACATTCAATCCTTTTACTTTGCTGTTACTTAAGCATTTGTAAGCTATCAAGATGAAAAACTATCTTTTTGATTTCATGAAAACCAAAGAGTCAGGAAATAAAACCATATCAAAATTGCTTTTTGATTGCACAATAGTCTTTGGAGCCTAGGTCTACAAATGCCCTGAGCAGCCATGAAATGATTAAATATTTGTCTCTAATAGGAAATATTTTTTCTTCAAGCTTTCTCCATCCTGGTAAATTACACCATCGTGCATTCAGTTGCTTAAGCAAAAACTGTAGCATTCGCACACGTTCTTCCCTCTCCTTTTCTCCTCACATCTAATCCAAGTTCCTAATCCAATACAAAACATGTATTGAAGCCATGCATTTCTCTCTACCTCTCCTGTCTCCTATCTGACTCGGCTGTACCCTCTCTGGCAGACATTGCAGTAAGGGGCCCCGCCTGCATTCCTGCACTCCTTCAATCCATTCTCCATACAGCAGAGAAATGATCATTCTGGAACATAAGTCAGCTCATGTCACCTTAAAGCCTTCACATGGTGGCACACAGGTAAATACGACAGATTAAACCCACAGATTGAATTTTATTCCCTCTTGAAGTATCACAATCTACAGTTCAAAGATTTTTAAAAAGACATAAACCCACAAGGACTGGGAAAAGAAAAAGGAGTCGACAAAAATAGCACTTGGAATCTGGAAGCAGTGGAAAGACAGTGTGAAAACTCACAGCAGTTCTGAGAAAGGTGAATCCTAAACTGGCCATGGGAAAGCTAAGAAACAACCTGATTCACACAAGATCCTAAAAGGTTCATAATATGGTGACCCTACATATGAATGAGGGTATAAATAAGGGTGCAAAGCTATTTAAGAAGTCTCTCCCTTATGCTCTATGACTGGGGATCTATTCTCTCTACCTGACCATTCCCCACCCAATCCTAGTAAGAGACCAGAAGTTTATTCCCAAAAAGGATAAAACATGGGACTCCTGGACTGGGGGATACCATGCACAGTTGAGGACACAGTTGCCTTACAATAAATGGAAAGAAAGTAAAGGATAATGTATTCCTAGACTTCCCAGAACTCTTTCCCAGGACTTCATCCTCCAAGGAGAGATTGGAAGAAACTTACTGGAGAAAGATCTATAGGTTTTTTTCAAAAGGAAAGACCTAAAATTACTAACTTCATGGATCTCCAGAAAAAACCAGCCCGGCCATATCACCCTATGGTAAACTTTGAGTTAACAAGGTTCACCCACATGCTCAAAGTTTCTAGTCTTATATATGAGCAGACAACAAAAGATTATCAGCTACTTAAGGAACTACTCTAATAAGAAAGACAGAGACAAATAAAAAGTCAAGGTGGAGGGAAGGAGACTATCTGGAAGAAATAGAGAACTATGTGGAGAAAAGAAAGATTTTTTAAAATATCTCATTCATAGTTTTAAAGATATAGAGAAAATGAAGAGAAAAAAGAATAGAATGATTTTTTTAAAAAAGAAATATTCATAGAGCAAACAAAAATGGGCTCTGGGAATTAAAAACAGAATAAGAGAAGCAAAAACTCAAAAGAAAATTTTAAAGGTAAAATTGAGGGTAGACTTCAAGAATATTAAATAAACATGCATGGTAAATGAGAGAAAAAAGTATTAAATACATAGTTTGAGAATTCCCACATATTAATTCCAGAATATCTAAAAATAGAAAAAAGGAAACAGAGGGGAAGAAATCAACAATGACTAAATTTAAGAAAATTTTCCAGGAAAGAAGAGTATGAGTGCACAGCAGTCAGGCTATTGAGAACCAAGCAGGTCAGAATTCAGGAAAGCCTTCTTCTGGAATGTGAAATTGATAGCGTGTCTTATGTGAATGAATATTTTGAGAGGATATTTGACAACTGGAGGAATGTTTGAGGTTGAGTAAGAGATACATAGGAAAATACATTTAATTCAAAAACAAGAATAATTATTCTAGGAAAAGCAAAAAGTAGTGCAGGAAAAGAAAAATAAGCATATGTGATTATAAGTCATTCCAGTTCAGCTGTGGTCACAGTGATGCAAGTATTGAATATTGCTCTAATCAAGCTGAAGATAAAACTGTATCAGAAGGATGAGATAGGTATGTTTGTGCATCAGAGGAGGAGGAGCAAAGAAAGTTATCATATCCCAAACCACAAATACAAGAAGGTACCAACAGATTCATCTAAGAGTGAAAAACAGTTTTCTCCAGAGAAGGGAAAATGGGAGAGAGGGAGTCTGGAGACTGTTTCTCCCAACAGATCAACAGATTCAAGACTTGTTGAACCTCTAAACTATGTATCCACAATTTAAACACAGCTTTTTTTTGTAAAGTAAATAAAGCTTTTTATTGATATACCAAATATACACAGAAGATTGCACAATCATATACTGTATAATTTTCACAAATGAACATATCCTGTGCCTACTCCATGACCAAGAGAGGACTTCCTTGCCTTTTCTGAAAGACCCCCCTCCCCAAAATCTTATTCTTTATCTCAGCATCCTACTTGTTTACTTCATAGTACAAATTGTACTTGTGTATTTATTTGGATGTTGACTCGTTTATTGTCTCTCCCTGTCATATGCAAATTCCACAAGTCAAACTCCTTGTCTTTATTAATTGCCATAAATCCAATACCATTGTATTTTACACAGTGAACTATTTTTCAGTAAATATTGTTAAATGAAGAAAGAAATGAACTCAAGGCCTTAAATATGATAAAATGCCACTGCCATTATGAATCATAAAACTGGAAGGAACCTCGTGTAGCTTATGTCTAGTTTCAAATTTTGTAGTTGAGGAAACTAGATGTCAGAAGAATGAATATTGCTGATGATTTGCACAAGGAAACATACCTAGTGAGAGGCAGAGCAAGAAGCCAGACTCAGGCCCTCAGACTGACAGACCAGAGTTTTTTTCATGACACAAGCCTGCCTCAAGGTATCCTCTCTCAGACAGACGAATGGGTAATTATTATAGTATTCTACAGGATTTGACACAAGATAAGTGCCAACACATATTTTGCGAAATTATTAAAAAAGAAAAAATTTTCCCCCTTCCCATCACCCCAGCTTCCCTTGTCTATGTCTACGACTATTGGCACAAGATTCATTTTGAGTCCTGTGTTAGTGTGCAAAGCATTCAAGTGCTTTCTAGGAATTGTTTTGCCTTGTGACTTTTGAATTGTTTGGCCCTATGCTCATAAGAAACAGACTTGTGATCTTTTCTTTACAAGTTGAACATTCAGCCCAACACTAGAAACATAATCAAGCCATCAATTAATATGTGTTAGACATTGGATGAAAGGTTTTCCCAGATTATACCAATGATCACAGTTTTGGACTCAAGGCTCTCCATACATAAGAAGGTGTTCTGTGTTTTAAAAAATCAAAACATTTTTTAAATTATAAATTACAGGGTTGGCAATATGTCACTCAAACAAACAGCTCTGGGCACAGTTGGTATTTACCAATGCCCAACTGAAGAGGAAGTGAGAAATTAGCACAGTCAAAATGGGAAGGCCTTTGATATATTTCTGTTTTCATCCATTGTCTTTTTTGTACCTCTCTCTATGTCCCTTATTTCAGACCCCCCGTGCCCTCCTGCTTTCTCAGCCCATCTTTCTATCAGATTAGGAAATGACCTTACATCACTTCTTCCTCCACTGAATACACTTCAGGATGATTAAGTGCTGACCTATCTGTGAATGCATCCTGCATAATGATGCCCATCTTCTAGCTCTAACCATAGAAAGGAAAATGGTCTTGTTCTTTGTTAAACAGTTTCAAGCCTCTCCCTCAAAGAGACTGTGTCCAGGACTGAGCCCCCCGGAGCCTCCCCTCTACATACACAGAAGAGGGAAATGGTGCTTGTGGGGTACATCCAGCACCCACTCTCTGGCCTCCATGCCAGCACAATGCCTTCTCTCTGTGTAGACTAGTCTCTACTGGGTTCGGGCATGCCATGAGACTCAGAGGTGGGCTTCATAGGAATCTTGGCATGAGAGAATGACCACCCTATAAAGGAGAGTGTGGGCATGGACAGAAAACTGGTCCCATTTGGTGTCAACACCAAGTTAAAACAAGTTCATGTTGTCCTGGGTTTATGTTACGAATGGCATGGCCAGAAAAAATCTCTTAACTTCTCTGGGTCTCATTTTCCTCCTTTCCTAAAATTTGGTAATAATGCCTATCTTAACCCACATCACCTATGATTGAATCAAACAAGACTCACATACTAAGTTGCATGTAACATACACACATACACACGCATGGCCAAGAGTATCATGAGTAAAGATAATTCTCACCGAACTCAGAGAGAATGTTCTTTCCACACTGTCAGAATTGACCCATTGTATTGCATCATTAGTGTGGATATACAGTAAGTCCCCTACATATGAACCTTCAAGTTACACACTTTCAAAGATGCAAACATGCATTCACGTGTCCAATTATGTCTAGCTGGAGTACTGTATTTGTCAAGGCACTGCACTGTAAGATTAAAAATGTTTTATTTATTTTTTGTTTTTTATGTATTGATTGTGTGAAAAGTATTACAAACCTATTACAGTACAGTACTACATAGGTGATTGTGTTAGTTGGGTAAGTAGGCTAATGTTGTTGGACTTACAAACAAACTGGACGTATGAAAGCACTCTCAGAATGAAACTTGTTCGTATGTAGGGGACTTACTATATCCCAAACACTTTTTTTCTTAAGTCAAACATTTAGGGCCTATTCACTACCTTTGAGAACAATGTCCTTTGTCTTTTTAATAATCAGTCGTATTCCTACAATGGCCTGTCATTTCAACACCAAGTTAAAACAAGTTCATGTTGTAAAAGAATAAAAAAGAATGCTTTCCTTACATTAGTTACTTCCCAGTGGAGTAATGGCCTACACTCCTTCACACAAAGACATAATGCATAATTTTTTCAGAATAACATTGTGACCAAGAAGTACTTAGATTTAGAAACCATTAAATACTATACAATAGAGTAACTCCCAAAGCACTTAATCATCCCCGTAGCTTTTTTAAAATCTGTAGTTGGAATTCATTCTTTCTTTATGTGCTTTTATTTATATGCAATCCCTACAAGCTCTGGGCTCTGTGTTTTCCTCTTTTAAATATCTATCCCTGATGTCTATGACGCACAGTCCAGCATGGTTTGATTTGCCCCAAAGTCAAAATACTCTCTTGATCATTGAGCACAGAATTAATCAAGACTGACAGGCCTGTGAATGGTGCTTACCATTTGTGCAACAGAGAGAAAGCACGGCAAGCTTCACTGAGGGGTAACCTCTAAATCTGGGATGAAAGGCTCACTCCCAAAATGTGAAAAGTTGCTACAAGTTCTGGAGATAAAGTTTTTCACCACCTGGTCCTGGAGTCCCTGCTTCAGGTGGTTGGAGGGACACAGCTTCCTGTCAAATACATGTCTGATGGGACATTGTGACCAGTCTGTTTCCCAAGTTGCAAAAACAGACATTTGCCATCCCCTGGAAGGGATGCAGGCACATTAAATGGTGAGCAAAATACCAAATGCCAAAGCAGCTCTAGGACTCATTTTTTAAATGAGAAGAAAATTAGTTCAGTGGTATCTATAGCCCTGGCACCGAGCAAGGGGAGGGCTGCTTATTTTTGTTGTTGTTCATAACAATCCATAGTGGAAATGCAATGGCTTTTTATTTCATTTTTATACATTTAACTATGCATGGGTTTTATTAGGGAAAATGCACGTGTGAGAAAAAATAGGAAGGGAGATATATAAGGCTGGAACAGCTATCAGATCATAATGCAAATTTGAAAGAACCTGGGGAGAAAGCATCCTAGACTGCTCTGTCTAAGGCTGTTCTTATCAGAGGACAATTCAGCAAAGTGCAATGACATTTTAAAAGAACAACATCATTCAGAGTGCATGAACGCATCAGGACAGGTTCTTTTTACTCAAGTCTTAAGAAAGTCATTTTTTAAATTTATTTCACTCCAGTTTCCTGATTGCATGTCTCAAAACAGAAGGTGACATGCAGCTTTAAATCGTATAAACTTTTTTTGTTTGTTGCTGCTGTTAATATATTTGGGACAGCCGGGCTCAGTGGCTCAGCCTGTAATCCCGCGCCTTGGGAGGCCGAGGTGAGTGGATTGCCTGAGTCCGTGGGTTCGAGACCTGCCTGGGCAACTTGGCGAGACCTCATCTCTACAATAAATCAAAAAATTAGCCGGGCGTGGTAGCATGCGCCTGTAGTTCCAGCTTCTTGGAAGGCTGGGGCGGAAGGATCGCCGGAATCCAGCAGGTCGAGGCTACAGTGGCCGGGAGCGGCCACTGCACTCCAGCTTGGGTGACAGAGTGAGACTCCAACTCAAAAAAAAAAAAAAAAGACTCAAACCCAGCCGGGCTCAGTGGCTCAGCCTGTAATCCCGTGCTTTGGGAGGCTGAGGTGAGTGGACTGCCTGAGCCCGCGGGTTCGAGACACACCTGGGCAACTTGACGAGACCTCATCTCTACAATAAATCAAAAAAAAAATTAGCCGGGCATGGTAGCGCGCGCCTGTAGTTCCAGCTACTTGGAAGGCCGAGGCGGAAGGATCGCCGGAGCCCAGCAGGTCGAGGCCGCAGAGAGCGGCCACGGCACTCCAGTCTGGGTGACAGAATGAGACTCCAACTCAACAACAACAACAAAAAGAATCAAACCCATAACCTTAGTTCCATTACAGCATGTACTAATGAACGAATAAGATAAGGAGTTTGTCACAGTGTGCAAGTTTCAGCGTGCATATAATCATTAAAGCCCATTCACATTCAAAACTAAACAATTTTTTTAAAAAGATGTCAAAATATTGATTACTTTTCCAAAACCTCTCTTATTCTAAATTTTGTTTCCCAATATCTTGTCTCAAATAATCTACAGATCCTAAAAATCGAGAAAGTGTTTATGCCACAAACATATCCACTCAAATCATACTTGGAGAGGTAAAGAAATAAGATAAATTACCAAGACTCAAACGTCAAAGGAAACCGGATAACCTTCAAAGTTTTCTAAAAAACAAAAACCCTTCCTTTCACTTATCAATAGAAATCAGTTATGACACTTCTCTGGAACAAAAGGCTCAAAGAAAAATGCAAACTTTTTTTTGTTTGCTATCAAGTGTCACTTACAAGATTAGCATACAAATGTCACTTCAAGATCAACAAGTGAGAATCAAAACTGATTTAAAGAAAAATTGTGATTTTAATACTGAATAACTCTGCTTCAAAACAGGAAGTCATCTTAACTCCAGGAAATCATCAATTCTGGAAAGTCAGAAAAACTACATTACCTGGAAAAAAATGTTTTAAAGGGGAAAAGAAGTGCATTCTTATTATGGAGTATAGCAAATATAGTGATGGCATAATTTGTTCCTGTAATACTGACATTTTGCTGATCCAGATTCAGCTGATAACCTTAACAAAAGAAAATACAGAGAGCATAAATGGTCTATCATTTTAAAAGATCTATATACATATATACAACACCAAGTTTCTGAACTAAAAGCTCATGCATTTTTACCAAGAATCACATTCACAACACAATTATTTTGCTCTAAGGAACATCAAACATACTATTATTCACATTACCACAAACATTAGCAATATTTATTTATTTAGCTCTTCTTTGCTTTACAGGAAAGTAGAATCTCATTAGCAATATTTATTAAGTATGAACCTGTCACTGTATTACACCAAACAATTTAAATTGTCATAGGCCTTGATTTCTGGATTCTTCTTTTTTGAGGTTTGAAACAATTCTTATATAAGTCAAACAAGCTTTGTTTTCTGGCTTCCCTGCCCAAAGAAGATTTAAAGTTGGAAATCAAAAGCCTAAACTAGAAATACTAACCAAGACAGTAGCAACAGCCGGGCTCGGTGGCTCAGCCTGAGTGGATTGCCTGAGCCCGCGGGTTTGAGACCCACCTGGGCAACTTAGTGAGACCTCATCTCTACAATAAATCAAAAATTAGCTGGACGTGGTAGCACGCGCCTGTAGTTCCAGCTACTTGGAAGGCTGAGGCAGAAGGATCTCAGGAGCCCAGCAGGTCGAGGCTGCGGTGGCCGGGAGCGGCCACCACACTCCAGTGTGGGCGACAGAGTGAGACTCCAACTCAAAAAAAAAAAAAAAAGACAGTAGCAACAAGCACCTCTAGAGCTGAGAACACCATTTCATGCTGAGAGGAACAATGACTTCACCAAGAAAGGGAACAGGAAGTATAAAATAAAAGTCTGATTCATCTTGCCTCACCAGAATGCAAGAGAGACCATTAGGGTAAAGACTCAGAGAGCCAATCTGAAGATGTTCCCATAGGCCAAAGATGAGAAAATGTTGAGCATCAAAAAGAACATTAACTGTGGCAAAGTGAAATGCAGCAAATACATAAAAGTCAACAAGCTTCAATTTAAAGGATATACAGAAGACAAAGAAACATGTTGAGTAACACCAAAGGATATATATTGTAATCAGTAGTTGTGTTAAACTCCATGGGACAAAAGATATAGTTTAATAAACCGCAAAGGAAAAAGACAAAGAATAAACAGACGAAGACACTTAAGAAACATAGCAACCAAATGCAATGTACAGATCTTGTTTAAATCTCAAACCATTGTAAAATAACACTTATGAGACAATCAGGGATGTTTGATATAAGTAAATTACTGTCAAATTTTAGGTCTGATAATAAAAGAAGAGTCCTCATCTTTTAAGAAATATAAATTTAAGTGAAATTTTAAAAATAATAAAGAGGACCAGGTGCAGTGGCTCAAGCCTGTAATCCTAGCACTTTGGAAGGCCAAGAGTTCGAGGTTACATGAGCTATGGTCATGCCACTGTACTCCAGCCTGGGCGACACAGCCAGACCTTGTCTCTAAAAATGAAAATAATAAGCCGGGTGCAGTGGCTCAAGCCTGTAATCCCAGCACTTTGGGAAGCTGAGGCAAGAGAAATTGCCTCTCAGGGGTTCGAGACCAGCCTGGGTAACTTGGTGAGACCTTACCTCTACAATAAATCAAAAAAATAAGCCAGGCTTGGTAGCGCGTGCCTGTAGTTCCAGTTACTTGGAAGGCTGAGGATCACCTGAGCCCAGCAGGTCGAGGCTGCAGTGGCCGTGAGCATGCCACTGCACTCCACTCTGGGCAACACAGTGAGACTCTGGCTCAAAAAAAGAAAGAAAATAATAAAAAAGAAAGGGTAAAGCATACTGACACTAGGTGACAAGCAACGAGGATGTAACTAAGTTACAACTGTCTAGAATCATTTAGTGTATGAAGTAAACGGCCTCACACAAACAGCTCTTGAAAGCACCACTATATTACAGCAAGAGCCATGTCTAATGTTCATAATAACCACCATCAGTCATCAAGAATAAGTTAAATTATGTTCTATATATACAGCTTAGGATGACCAAATGTCTAAATAATAGAATACGATGCATTAAAGGTTATATTTATAGCTGCTGAGAAGGAAAGATGATCATGGTATTTTAAGCAGAAAAAGACATGGCTGATTTTGCTGCTTAAAAATGTTTTCCTTACCTAATTTCCTCTCATACACACATATACCACCTAACAGTACCTTGCTCTAATAGCTATTATTCACAGAAACAGGATAGTAAGAAATATGATCCTGAATGACTTCCCATTGGCATCAAGTACCTCCAAACTAGCTCCCAAGTGTATGAGAAGGGCAGTCTGGCATAGGATGCTGCAGCCCAAGTGAGATGAGGATGTTTGCATAAGATGACAGGACAGCCAAGTACAGGCTCAGTCAGAATCTGAACAATGAGAAAGCAGAAAAATTGCAAAGACAGGAGACTGATTACATATAGGAGGAGTCATCAAATAAATACATGTGTTAAGCAAAATGAAAGGCAGGTTCCTCACTGTTGGAGGAAAGTTATACATATGTAAAGGAGGAAATTAAAATGAACCTGAGGTTGTTGAAAAATAAATACGGATGTGAATATATCAACATATCTCCACACATGTAGGCACCTACATGTACTCCCTAATTTGACTACTGTGAAGGCTCCAGCAGCAATTAGCACAACTAGTGCACAGAGCTTGGCTCTCAAATACCGTTCTCCACAAAAAGAACTAAGCTACTTAGAAAAATGACTGGTTCCAGGGCTGGAGCAGGAAGAGTATAAAATGAACCTGGATCATTTTATTGTGCCAGAAAGTAAGAAAGTCCTCAAAGAATGATGGGAATAAGCAAAAGAACACAGAAGTCAGCTTGAATGGGCATCCACTGACCAAAACAGGGCCAATTTTGAGCATCAAAATAAAATAGTAATGGATTATAATCTATTGGAAAAAAATAGGAAACCTGAGTTCATACAGATGAAAATAAACCAATAAATTGAAGGTCTGATGAGGATCCAAATATTTACATAGTTTCAAAGCACCTCCAACAAAATAGTTATTAATTTATTTAACAAGGGAAGAAGAAAAAGAAAGAAGAAAAGTAATTTGCAATTTTAGAGTGACGACGCCTGGCAGACACCACCTTAACCAAATGATGAAAATGAACATCATCAGTATGGAACAAATCAACTGTGTACCCCCACCCCGCCCCGTGCCCCGCAATGTAATAAAACAAAAGCAATTTCACCTCTGTGGCATTTCTGCCAAAAATGTATAACTTGAATCTAATCAGACATAACATCAAATTTAGGGACCTTCTTCAAAACAACTGGCCTGTAATCTTCCAAAGATTATGAAACACTACGAAAGATTAAGGAAACGTTCCAGATTAAAAGAGACTAAAGACATGACAACTAAATTCAACATGTAATTCTAAACTGGATCCTTTTGTTACAAAAGACATTATCAAAACAATTAATGAAACTAGAATGAGTCTGAAGATTAGAGTAGAAATATATCAATATTTACTTCCTGATTTTGTTGGCTATAATAGGGTTATGTAGGAGAATGTCCTTATTTATAGGATATAAACACTAAAATGTTAAGGGTTAAAGGGCATCTGTTCAGCAACCTAATTTTTAAATTGTTATGAGTGTAAAGACAGACACTCTCATTACTCTTTAGCTAGGTAAAGGTTGCAAACATAGGTCCTAAAGGCAAGGTAATAAAGTAAATGACTGAAACAATCTAGGTGTAAGGTAAGGACTAAGGACACTAACCTGGCACACCACTTAGTGAGTATACAGACCATCCAGAATGCAAGCCCAGAGTGGCAAGATCGTTTCATTTTTCAATAAAAACCAAAGATCCAGATTTTTACTTCCCAACTTTTAAAACACTCAAAAGGGCTAAACAAAACATATCTGTCGGCTAAATCTGAACCACAGCTACCTCTGGTCCAGAGACATGTTTCTCAAACTGATGCCTAGGGATAAAAGGAAATCGCATGATATATACATGGAATGTATTCTTGGAGCCACAGTTTTATCCCAAGGGTTTGCCTGGAATTTTCTGGGAAAGGGACAGTTCCAACTTTTAAAAATGCTACATTATGGAGTATAAAGCAAAGTTCATATGATTTTTTAAAACTCTTCATTTGAAAATAATTTCAATTTTACAGAAACCTATAAAAACAAAAACATATTCATACAGCCTTTACCAAATTCACCTGTTAACATTTTAGTCATTTGCTTTACGGGCACACACACCTCCCTCTCTCTATATATGTATAAGTATGAATATATATACAACATATGCAATTTACACATTTTTTTCTGAACCATTTGAACATAAGTTACAAACATATGGTCCTTTATCTCTAAAAACTTCAGTGTGTATTTCCTAAGAATAAAAACATTATCTTACATAACCTCAAGATAGTTAGCAACTTCAAAAATTTAAAATTAATGGAATACTTTTATACAACCTACCATCCATACTCCAATTTTACCAAGTAATCCAACAATATCCTTGTTTTTTGTTTTTTTTTTTTTTTTGAGTTGTAGTCTCACACTGTCACCCAGACTGTAGTGCAGTGGCACGCTCCCAGCCACCGCAGCCTCCACCTGCTGGCTGCAGTGATCCTTCCGCCTCAGCCTTCCAAGTAGCTGGAACCACAGGCGTGCGCTACCACGTCTGGCTAATTTTTTTGACTTATTGTAGAGATGAGGTCTCACCAAGTTGCCCAGGTGGGTCTCGAACCCGCGGGCTCAAGCAATTCATTCACCTTGGCCTCCCAAAGTGTGGGATTACAGGCTGAGTCACCGAGCCCGGCCCCAACAATATCCTTTATTGAATTTTTTCTCCTCTATACAAGATTCAGTCTAGAATTAGGTATTGCATTTAAGTTATCATGTCTCTTTAGTGTCCTTTAATCTAGAATGTTTCCACAGTCTCTGTCTTTATAACATTAACATAAAAAAAAATACTGCTCCTCCTCCCCCTAATGGGAAAATTAGACGTTTCCCATTTGGAGTTCAAAGTTCCCTCATGACTAGATTCAGGCTATGAATTCATGGCTGGAAACACCATAATCTGTCCTTTCTCAGGCCATCACATCCAGACACACATAGTGTCCACTGGTGATTTTTTTTTTTTGTGTTGGAGTCTCACTGTTGTCGCCCAGGCTGGAGTGCCGTGGCATACTCACAGCCACCACAGCCTCGACCTGCTGGGTTTAGAAATGATCCTTCCGCCTCAGCTTTCCAAGTAGCTGGAACTACAGGCACACGCCACCATGCCCAGCTAATTTTTGTGATTTATTGTAGAGATGAGGCCTCACCAAGTTGTCCGGGCTGGTCTCGAACCACCAGGCTCAGGCAATTTTCTCACCTCGGCCTCCCAAAGTGCTAGGATTACAGGCTGAGCCACTACGCCCGGCCAACTGGTGATATTTATTTTGATCAAAGTACTACCTGATTTCACTACTGTAATGAGTTACTGCTTTCCCCCCTTCCAACTAGGGAGAAGTTTAAGACCATACAGACATCCTGCTCCTCATCAAAATATTGCCCTAAGATTTAACATCCATCAGATGATTCCTGTCTGAACCCATTCTTATTATACTGGTTGCAAAATAATTATATGAATTTTAAAGTTAAATAGACTTCAACTTTTAGCTACACTCCTAGATCACTTAGATATAAGCACTCAGTTGCCTCAACTTCAGAAGCAATGGTTTCAGTGCACAAGACTAGGACAGCCAGGAGCAGCTTCTTGGGGGGGACGGGGGGGAGTATTTGAGCCATACCTTAAAGACTGGATAGATTTTAAATAGCTAAATAAGTAAGTGAAGAACCAATCAGAACATAGACAATTTCATTAGAAAAACTAAGGGGAAAAAAAATATATCAATATGGCCAATCCTTTCGTGCTTTTTTTGTTTGTTTTTGGCTCCCTGTCAAGGAATTGAACCCATCTCCTGCATGATACAAATCATTATACAAATGAGGAAAACCCTCTTTCAAAGCAAAGACTCTTTTTGCAAAGTATCGCAGCCTATCAATTTTTCAGAATCACATTTTTAATACAGAATTAGACTAATTTTTTAAAGAATTTTAAAAATTAAATTACAAATCTTCGTTCTGAGAGTATAATAATATTTTGGTTTTCAAATGTCATTTCTTTTATAAAATGATGTATGAAAATGAGGGCTATTAAGTTGGCAACTTCATACTAGTCCCTAATTTTCTTCCTCCAAATGTTACCGGATCATGAGAGTTACTGTAAGATTTCAAAGATACATGGAAGCTTCAGCCTTCAACAGGTGTATAGCTTGGCTTAGAGAAATAAGACATAAGGCCAAGCACAGTGGCTCACACCTGTAATCCCAGCACTTTGGGAAGCCAAGGCAGGAAGACAGTTTGAGTCCAGGAGTTCAAGACCAGTCTAGGCAACATAGCAAGGTCTCATCTCTACAAGAAAAAAAAAAATTAGCCAGGATAGTGGCACACACCTGTAGTCCCAGCTACTCAGGAGGCTACGGAAGGGGGATCACTTGAGCCTGGGAGTTCAAGGCTGTGGTGAGCCACGATTATGCCACTATTCTCCAGCCTGGGTGACAGTGGGGCCCTGACTCAAAAAAAAAAAACCCAAAAAACACAGAGGTAAATAAGGTATAATAATTTTAAGATTTGTAATAATTAATTCTATCATAATAACTATAAGGGGCCGGGCTCGGTGGCTCAGCCTGTAATCCCAGTGCTTTGGGAGGCCAAGGTGAGTGGATTGCCTGAGCCCACGGGTTCACAACCCACCTGGGCAACTTGGCAAGACCTCATCTCTACAATAAATCAAAAATTAGCCAGGCGTGGTAGCACGTGACTGTAGTTCCAGCTACTTGGAAGGTTGAGCCCAGCAGGTGGAGGCTGCAGTGGCCAGGAGCAGTCACTGCACTCCAGACTGAGTGACAGAGTGACACTCCAACTCAAAAATAAAAATAACTATAAGGAAAGATATTCTGCCAGGTGTGGTGGCTCACATCTGTAATTCCAGCACTTTGGGAGGCAGATGTGAGAGGACTGCCTGAGCCCACAGGTTCGAGACTAGCCTGGGCAACTTGGCGAGACCTCATCTCCATAATAAATCAAAAAATTAGCTGGACATGGTGGCACACGCCTATGGTTCCAGCTACGTGAAAGGTTGAAGCAGAAGGCCTGCCTGAGTCCAGCAGGTAGAAGCAAGCTACAGTGACCATGAGCATGACACTGCACTCCAGTCTGGGTGACAGTGAGACTCCAACTCAAAAAAATAAATAAAACAAATCACCAGAGAAGTTAGAAAATATTTTTTAAAAAAGAAAAGATATTCTGTATGAATCCTTTAAGAGTGATCCCATCAAGTACTCTGGGAGGAATACTTTGGGTTGGCACTGAAAGAAGATAAATAAGGAAGGATTTTTAGAAAGGAAATAATATTTGAGTTGAGTCTTGCAGGGCACTGAGAGTAGTCACCGGGATGAAAAAAATTAAAAGTGCCAACCAAATCTGAGGAACTAGAAATAGAACATGTTAAGACAGTAGAAGGAGATAACATAGAGGACTTAAGAAGTTAAGGTGTTTGAATTTAGTCATTAGGCAATGAAGCAATTTGAGAAGGTGAATGGTACAATCAAAGCACAGCTTTAGGAAGATTAATCTGAGGGCTCCGTACAAAATAAGCTGGACAGGTGGAGATTCTTGAGGCTATGTAATAATCCAGGCATGGAATAATAAGTATTTGAACCATAGTGGTAGAAAAGAAAAGGTATGAAAAAAGGTGACAAGAATTGACAAGTCTTAGAAGAGATTTTATTGTGGCAGGCACAAATGGCAAAGAATCAAACATGGTTCTGAGATTTTAAGGCTGGAAAATACTTACAGTCAATGAGAAATAAGGAAAAGGAGCTGATTCAGAAGAGGAAAATTCAGATTCAGGTATATTAGATTTTATGTATCAGAGGGTTACTATGAGTCAGTAACGGGATGGGGAAAAGAACATTAGACTCCATCAGAAAAAGTTGAGTTCAAGTGAAAAAAAACAGTTAGGACCCAATGAAAAAACTAGAATGCAAAATTATACCTGCAGTATAATTTAAACTATTAAAAAATTAGGTATAGAAAAAACTATAAAAACAAGTAGCATGTTAACATCAGTGGTGCACAGATGGGCTGCAAAAAAGATAATTTATTTTTCTATTCTTTTTCTTTTATACTATGTTTTTATTACTTAAAAATAATGTGGATACAAACACCCTCCCCCACCAAAAAAAAAAAAAAAATCTGGATACAAATGTCTATTTTTAAAAAATCAGAATTGCCGGGCTCGGTGGCTCAGCCTGTAATCCCAGCACTTTGGGAGGCCGAGATGAGTGGATTGCTTGAGCCTGCAGGTTCGAGACCAGCCTGGGTAATTTGGCGAGACCTTGTCTCTACAATAAATCAAAAATTAGCAGAGTGTAGTAGCGCACACCTGTGGTTCTGGCTACTTGGAAGGCTGAGGCAGAAGGACTGCCTGAGCCCAGCAGGTTGACGCTGGGGTGGCCGTGAGCCTGCCACTGCACTCCAGCCTGAGAGACAGAGTGACACTCCAACTCAAAAAAAAAAAAACACTAGTCAGGATTGGTGGCTCAGCCTGTAATCCCAGCACTTTGGGAGGCCGAGGCGAGAGGATTGCCTAAGCCTGAGAGTTCAAGACTAGCCCTGAGTAACATGGTGAGACCTCATCTTTACAAAAAATTAGGCACGCGTGGTAGCGCGTGCCTGTGGTTCTGACTACTTGAAGGGCTGAGGTGGAAGGATCACCAAAGACTAGCAGGTCAATGCTGAGGTGTCCATGAGTGCACCACTGCACTCTAGCCCGGATGACGGAGTGAGACTCCAACTAAAAAAAAAAAAATTCATGCACTCTCTAAATCTCAGTTTCATCTATAAAAGGGTAATAACTTATTTCTCAAGGTTAGTATGCATATTAAATGAGATAAAATTTCTGCACGCTATAAAGCAATATGCAAAATTAAGGCATTATAATAGCCTAAGACAGCTAGCTCAACGACAAGAGATCACATACTAACATGGTAATACACTACAGATTTGGGAATCTTCCACACTGAGGTAAGAGTTGACTTAGATTCGTTCCTTAAACCTTTTTAAAGACTTAGAATTCATCTTTTAAAATCAAAATGTTTTTCTCAAATTTTTTATGAGTATTGAAGTTTTACATTTATAGAAAAGAACTCCCACACACAAAATACAGTAGTTTTTCTACATGTTGTTCAAACTTAAACATAAGACAGAAAAAGACCCAGTAATATTATCCCCTGGAATTTGAACTGCTAAATAAATTATTTCAACGTTTTAAAAAGCCAGCCTCTACAGAGATAAATCTAGCAAGTTCCAAACGTTTTCTCTCAGAAGTTACTTGCTTGATACACAGCATAGAACTCCAAATAGTGCTTCCCTCCACCCCCATTTCTAGTACTTTACTTATGCTTAATAATAAACATCTCTAGATACAGTACCTATTTAAAACCAGGCAGTAAGCTTCTAAAGGGCAAGAAGCATGTCTTTTAGTTGTCCTTCCCATAAGAACCACCAAGCACCATGCTGGTCCACATACAGTGTTAATCCACATACATGTTGAGAAATACTCTAGCTAACTCGTGATAGATGCTCTCTATTAACCATTTAAGTTACTACTTGTGTCATGTTATGTAATTTCAGCTTATCAAGAGGCAACCAGTAAGAAATTAAGAAAAAAGCTTCCCAAATATTAACACAGGAAAAACATTTTCATGTTAATAAATATATAAAGAATGCTTTAACTAGATTAATATTTGAAAATCATATACTGTATTGTTCCTTTAAAAAAGACTATGTGATGAGAAACCATAGTTCGTATGAAGTGACATTAAAAAGAAAAACTACTTTCTTAAAATAGTTCATAAATTAAAGCGTACTGCTACTATTTGTTCATATTTATACCCTGTGCCCAGAATGTTATGTTTCTTATAGATCTCAATGCTTCAATTTCATTCATTACAGTTTTTCTTGGGGGGGGGAAGTGTTGTGTTTTGTTTTTTAACTTTTGAGGCAGAAAAAGTTAAAGCTGACATGTTAAGTATAAGCTTTCTTGAAAGTGCAAACACTGACTAACCTCTAGGCTAATCACAGGATAAAAGTCTTAAAATTAAAACCTTCACTACAAAAAAGAGACCCTAAGAAGACTAAGCCTGAAATACACTAAATTCTTGCCTTTACATAGATCGATAAGAAAAACTGTATTCATAGTTTCCCTCTTTTGCACACAGACCTAAGATTTAAAATATATACAATAAGTACATTTTGTAGGTGTATGTATACGCATGTAGTGATTTGAAGGCAAGACATCAAGTTAATTTAGGGGACTTTTCTCACCTACATTACAAAAAAAGAAAATTGTTGCCAAAGTACTGCCTTTTAAAATTATAATTTGTGAACTAAAAGACATAAAACCAAAGGGAAATTCCAACCAAGGTGTCTGAAATTCATCAACTGCAGAGATTAAAAGCATCTTTCGGTTTTTTCTATGTAAAACAAAGATACAAAGATACTATATATAATTCAATGTGCCCAATTACCTAACATTCCTCTCTATCATTTCAAAGACCACTATCTACAGTATTAATTGCTATTAGATATCGTACAAAATGCACCTAATACAGTGCTTTTCTTATCTAAACACTTAAAGGTACAGTTTGAAATTTTTTTTTTTTTTGAGTCAGGTTCTCTTTCACCCAGGCTGGCATGTAGGGCACCATTAGAGTTCACCACAACCTCTACCTCCTAGGTTCAGGTGATTCTTCAGTCTCAGACTCCCCGAGTAGCTGGAGGTTTTTCTTATAAAGACGAGGTCTCGCTATGTTGCCTAGGCTGGTCTCAAACTCCTGAGTTCAAGCAATCCTCCCACCTTGACCTCCCAAAGTGCTGGGATTACAGGCGTGAGCCACTGTGCCTGGCCCACAGTTTGAATTTTAAAAGTTTTTCACTCTACAAAATGATTCACCACAGGATTCTCTTAAATAATCAGCTTCTCTAGAATCGTTCTGTTTATAAAGAACTCCATTTTTCTGCTTATAAAAATGTCATTTTCTCACAATGTTTCAAGAACTCATTTAATATGTAAAAGGAGATACACACGTACACTTCCTTGAGGATAAATAAATGCTTTCAATACTTGTGACCCCAGAAGAACTTAACATGTTTTGAATTCTTGTTTGGTTAAAAAAAAGTTTTTAAACATCTACTGCAGTGCAAGTGCTTGCCTTTATATTCATGGCTCTCCTGATGATAAAATAAAGATCAATGTAACTCTAAGCTCTAGGCTAATTAACTGCAGAAAACAGAAACAAGCAATTTGGCAAGAGCTGAGCAAAAGCTCTGCTTAAAGGCTACCAGTAAAATATACCAGCACTACCCCTCCCCCACCTCTTTAAGGTTTCAATTAAGATGGGGCCTAGTTTTACTCTTACAAGGGGGCCGAAGAGAAAGCACAGAGCTCCTGCTGAGAAGTATCTTCACCAGGAGCAGCTCCAGAAACACTGCCAGGAACCATTTCCTTCCCTCTCTGCTGACCTAGGTTCCTCTCTTTAGAGACAGGCATATCTCCCCGTCTCCTGATTAACACCGGAGCTAAAGACAGGAAAAGTCTCTTCACATACCACCCAAAGGATGGCATCCAATGGATTTCTTAGAAATCCAACATTAGGGTTAGCAATGATGCTCTTTATAAAAAGTGGGAGCCCCAACTGCAATTCATCTCTCAGTCTCTCACATCGGTTGCCTCATGAATTGGTTAAGAAGGGGTACAGCTATTTAACAAAGCATATCCAATGTTTCAAAATACATTTAAGTGCTCCAAAAGGTGAAAAAGACTCCCTCAAAACACTTCGGAAAGATGAAGCTTTAGCAAGGCCCCCAGAAGGCCAAAACGAAGAAGAGAGAAAAGCGAGTAGTGATCTTACCATCTGTCCAGGTCAAGGAGTCAGCACAGTACAGATACCACAGTTCCACAACATCTCCTAAACGGGCACTCAATTTTTATCCTAGTATTGATCACCCCTTTAGTGGACATACAGGACTCGTTTTTTAGTCCAATCTGAACTAGCGAATAAACTGAGGCATGAGGCTAAAAAAGAACCAGCGAAAAGTTGATGCCTCTCTAAAAGGAGCCCAAGAATGAAAGAACTTCACTATGCAAGGAATTGTAAGACATCAAAGGTTAGATAATGGACAACAGGTGCCTTTGAGGAGGAAAGAGTAACACTCAGTTGCCTCCTATTTTAGGATTTCCACACTCAAAGCACTCAAATAACGACTTCTCTTCCCAAGAAAAAGTCAAGGCCAAAATTATGGATTTTACTATTTAATACCTATAATGGGTCCATTGCTCTTTGACTTATTTTTTTACTTTAGATTTAAAAATTCCATCTAACTCCAACACTGTCTGCATAGATCAGAGTGTGGCCTACTGCCAGACTGTTCACTGAGCAGTGAACATTAACCAACTAGGGATTACCAAGAAACGCAAAAGAAAGGTGTCTGAATACACGCTACCTGCACATAAAATACTCAAAATACAACTCTAGCAGCAGGTATCACATTACCGCAGTGTCAGCCAAAGCAGAAACTGTTTCACCATTGTAACAGTGGAGCTCAATCTTTACAGTAACCAGATTCCAAAGGCCTCAAAGATTAGTAGTAATTCCTAACACAGGTTACGGGGCACAGAGTACCAGTCTGGAGTTCTGATTCCCCGAGCCAGAATACTACCTTTTGTTTGTTGAGTGAAAAGGGGAACACTGAAAAGACACTTCAGCCTATTTAATAACCTCTTCCCTTTTCTCCATTCCACAGAGACATCTTCCAAAAATGGAGAATCCGTTCTTTCCCTGATAGAGGCCCCCTTTCCTATAGACCCATTGGGCAGAATCACTTCTCCCCAGCACGCATGCAGAGCCAGAAAACACTTCTGCTTTCCATCTCAAAAGAGGGTCCCCAACACAGACGCGCCTCTTCCTCTCCCGTATTAAGCAAATGATGCTTCGGTGCTTCTGGTTCTCTCCATCACCGAAAAATGTTCAGACAAGGGGAGGGAGTTCAGGAACTTTTCAGTTGCTCTGAGGGATACTCAAAAGGGGTCTCCAAATTTAAAGTGAAGACCGGGGGTGGGGAGGGGGTGGGGAGAGTACCCCTTCCTGAGAGGGGAATGAGGGTCCCTACCCTAAAGGGGAGCCTCTGTGTGGGTAAAGGCTGTCCCCACCCTGAAAGAGAGCTCGGTATGTGGGGGGGGGGGGGCATGCTGTACCCAGAAGAGGGGCCTGCATTTGAAGGAGGAGGGTCCCAACCATGAAGGGGGGCCGGAGGGGGCGAGAGAGTCGTGACCGCACGGAGAGGGCTGTACCAGCTCCTGGGGGCCCCCCTGAGAGGGAAGGGGGTCCCGCTTCGGGGAAGGAAGGGCCGCAGGGCAAGGGGCTCTAGGAGGAGACGAGGGTCTGGCTCCGACAAGGAGGGCTGGGCATGGGGGGAGGGGCCCCCAGTCCCCTCCGGAGTCCGCGGAGGGGCGGCAGCCTCGAAGGGAACATGTGCGATGGGACCGCCGCCACCCCGAGGGGCAGGGTGGAGGACAGGGCCTGGGCCGTGTGTGGGGGGGACACGGCTCCCACCCTGCGCAGGAGAGGCAGGACGCCCCAGCCGTACTCACCGAGGCTGCCGGCGAAACCGTCCATCTTGCGGGGAAAGCGCCGGGCTCGGGGCTCAGCGGGGCGGGCACTTCATTCAGCGGACCGACAGAGCGGCCGACGCGGAGCCTGACCCGCTCGCTCTCGGGGCCGCTCGGCCGGGCCCCCGGCTCCCCGCCTCCGTCGCCCGTCCGTCCGCCTGCCCCGGGGTAGTCGGTCGCGGCCGCCCGGGCCACTCTCCCGTCAGGTTGAGAGCCGCGCCGCTCCGCCGCCTGCCCGGCCTCCCTCCCAGGCAGCAGCCGCGAGCGCCGCGCCGCGCCCCGCCCCCGCGCCCGCGCGCCGCGCCGGCCCCGCCCCGCGCACGCCGTCACGCTTCCGACTCCGCCTCCCACGTGACGACACGGGGGCGGGGCCTCGGCCGGCTCCTCCCTCTCACCTTGCCTCGGCCTCGGAGTCCGTCCGCTTCGCGCCGTGCTGTTGGCTGCGCTTGCGCTGTGGGCCTGCCGAGGGCCGGGGGCCCCGATCTTGAAGCTGGTTCCGAGTGGGTGGGGGCAAGGGGTAGCCTTCGGCCTGGGATACTTAGCTCCTGGGGAGTCGGGGGAACCCACGTCTGGAGCCGTCCTAACAGGTGATGGTCACCCCATGTGTCCTACAGGGACACTAGAGAGGCAACCCAGAGGGAGAAGTTCTCCCTCCTCCCTTGTAGGGTGAGAGACATCTGGAGGCAAGGCTTCTTGACTAGTTCCCACTGCCACAGCCGCAGGACCCAGGACAGATCAGATGCAAGGGATTTTAGTGCTGGACAGGACCTGAGAGTTCATCTTGCCCAACCCCTTCTTATGAAGAGGACGCTGAGCCTTAGAAAGAACATGACCTGCCCAAGGTCACGGAGCCTACTAGAAGCGGATCTAGAACCCAGACTTCCTTCCTCCCCTGGTGTTCTTTCCACGGGGCGTAAAGCGACCCGTATGTGGCAGGTTGTAGGACTGTGTCTGCTAGGGAATCATAACAAAGGTTATTTCAAATGAAGCAACTCCATGTGACTCAATAGGTGAATGTCAAGTCACCTAAAGTCTCCCTTTATGCATTTGCAAATGGGATAACTGGACTTGTAATCAAAACATGTAAGTATGCAGCCTTCATCTTCCTCCTTCTCCCTCCCCCAGCACTATTCCCTATCCTTCTAAAGACCTTCCTATGATTTGTGAATTCCTCCTTGGACATGATTGTGCAGATTAGAGTAATAGTTAAAGAGGAGAACTTTAAGGTCCTCCGAGTCTAAATTGATCCATACAATAATAAAGAGCTGAGTTAGGCAGGAGAGAGTAAGAGAGTTACACTAAAGAGAGTTTCAGGAGAGAGGAACAGGCTGAAGAAGGGAGATGAGAAATGTGAGGCAGCCACTGTCGCGATGAGAGGAACTTAGAGGAATTAAATGGTTGAAAGGATTGTTACGCCTTCTTGTAGTATACTTCTCCCCTTTGGTACCTCTTTTAAAATCTTCCCCAAAATTCTAAATTGCTTTGCATTTCTTTTTTGGATATCAGAACTGTATTTCTTCTGCATACCATACTATGTGGAGACTAGCCCTAAGGCAGCCGAGATAAATTGAAGTCACAGACTAAATGGTGTCTAAAGTTTCCTCCTCTTCAAAATTAAATGATTTACCCAAAGTTTCTTCTGCTATGGGTATTTTCATATATGTAAGTTTCTATTAAGCCTAACTACTTAATCTTTGAGATCTCAATTCTGACAGCTGCTTCTCTGTGTCTGCATGGAACATTCTCTGCCTTAGGTGGATTAAACGAGTAAGAGCTTGCATTGCCATATTGGTATACATATGTTTTATGCTCCAGACCTGGAAGTATGCACCTCACTTTTGTCCACATTCCATCAGCCAGTACTTGATCACAAGGGAAGGTAGGAAGTGTGTCTTTATCCAGAAGGAAAAGAGAAACATATTGGTGACAGCTAGATGGTTCCTGCCACACCCCCCTTCATGGCACTCATCAGACTTATAATTTTTCATTTACTTGGATGATTATTCAATATGCATCTCACCCATTAGACTGTATACCACGAGGAAAGCTTTTAGAATATCGGAGGATTAATACATCCCAGTGGTTAAGAGTGCAGTCTCTGGGACCATACTGCCCAGATTCAGATCCGAACTCCACCACTTTCTATCTATGTAACATTGCACAAATTACCTGATCTCTCTGTGTCTCAGGGTTTTCATATATTAAATGAGGATAACATTTCTACTTCCTAGAGTTTTGGAAAGGACACTAGGAGATAATGTATGTAAAGCACTTAGAACAGGGCCCAGGATGTTGTAAGTACTCAGTATTAGCTGTTACTATCCTAAGTTGGCTTACCCTATGTCTTGTTCTTGCTCAGCATTATATACTTACAGCATATTACAGAATAACTGTTCAATAAATATGTATTGAATAATGAACAGAGTAACTCTGAAAACTGGTCAGTCTGAATACATACTTTTAACAACCAATGCCTGACTGTTTTAAAGCAGCAAGAATTAATTTTTCCATTTTATATTTATCAAATTAGATCTGACAAACTAAGTGACTAATGCCACCACGATAAAATGGAATTAAACATAAATCTCTCAAAATGAAAATGTAGCTGAACATTATCATCAAGCAAATACATGTAAAAGTCCAAATGTACTGGCCGGTCTCAGTGACTCAGCCTGTAATCCCAGCACTTTGGGAGGCCGAGGCGAGTGGATTGCCTGAGCCCGTCGGTTTGAGACCAGCCTGGGCAACTTGGCGACACCTCAACTCTACAATAAATCAAAAATTAACCAGGCATTGTAGCGCGCTCCTGCAGTTCTAGCTACTTGGAAGGGCTGAGGCAGAAGTATCACCAGAGCCCAGAAGGTCAATGCCAGGGTAGCTATGAGCGTGCATGCCACTGCACTCCAGCCTGGGCGATGGAGTGAGACTCCACTTCAAAAAAAAAAGTCAAAATGTACTAAACAGTTAGCAATTGCTAGTTGGCTATTTTATTTCTTCACCTTACCAAATAATTTATTTTTAGATTATTTTCAATACAGAACCCTCTTTGCCCCTCACGCTAACCTCTTTAAGTATAATTTAATTCTGGCAAACGTAAAATACATGTCATTTTTGAGGAGCACAGTTATTGTAAAAGGCTAAATAAAGCTGTAACAAATAATATAAATTGAGAACATTCTCTTTTTTTTTTTTTTTTTTTTTTTAGGTTGTAGTCTCACGCTGTCGCCCAGACTGGAGTGCAGTGGCATGCTCCTGGCCACCGCAGCCTTGACCTGCTGGGCTCCGGCGATCCTTCTGCCTCTGCCTTCCAAGAAGCTAGAACCACAGGCACATGCCACCACGCCTGGCTAATTTTTTGATTTGTTGTAGAAACGAGGTCTTGCCAAGTTGCCCACGCTGGTCTCAAACCCCTGGGCTCAGGCAATCCACTCGCCTCTGCCTCCCAAAGTGCTGGGATTACAGGCATGAGCCACTGCACCCGGCTTCGGCTCCTTTCATTTCATTGTTTGAATATTATCTTTAAAGTGAAACCCTGTAGTCATGGAATTATGTAGCTGGTATAAGCCTATAGTTCATGTAAGCATAAATGTGATAGAGAAAAAAACTTGAATGTTTTTCCTTGGCCTTCAAAATCAGAAGTTAATGATATCTGAGTGGAAAAAAGGATACTTCCTTTTAATAATATGTTTAACATAAGCAGTGTCTAAAAGAGTTCCAAATTCTCAGACTAAATGGCAATGTTGTTCTAGCTTCTAATCATAAAGAATGTCTAGGGAGAACTCACAATTGTTGTAAGAGGGGGGGAAAAAAACCAGTGTGAAAGGTGACACCCCAAAGTGTAAAAAGTAGCTGCCTCTGGGAAATGAAATTAAGTGGGAAAGGAAAGGGGAGAGGAGAGATACAGGGAATTTCACTCTTATAGTATTTTAATTATATATGCATATGTTAATTTTTAAAAACCATTAAAGATACAAAAAAAAGTCGCAGTCCATATTAATTCGTTTACTTAACCCATAACCTGTATCTGTAGAGACTGGTTGAAAATATCATACTTATTAAAGAATTATTTTCCCAATCTTGGCACGGTTGTTATCCTTCACCTAAGACTTTCCAGTCTTACTGACTTCAGAAAAGAATGGAGCAATTAGCAGTGTTGTAATTTCTTGGCAAGAGCTTACTAGACTGAAATCTGTCCTGTGGGGATCACCAGCCATGCCTCACTTAGGGGACTTGCTGCATGGATGCCTGAGTAAGTGAGTGAACGCTGACTGATGTTCATTTTGGCAGCTTTGATAGTGCCATCCGTGACTAGCAGAAAGAAGAGAACCGGCCTCCGTTGTGGACTTTTTTTTTCCCAGTGCCAACCCAGAATTTATGCCATGAAATGAGGCTTAAATTTGTTGAGATTGTGGAACCAACTTTAAAGTTTCTTTTTATTAGCCAGGCGTGGTGGCATGTGCCTGTAGTTCCAGTTACTTGAAAGACTGAAGAGGAAAAATTGCCTGCGGTGGCCATAGGCTGCGTGCGTGCCACTGCACTCCAGCCTGGGCAGCAGAGTGAAACTCTGACTCAAAATAATAAAAATAAAACTTATTTTTATGTGCCAGAGCTTCACCACGCTTACTGGATGTTGGGTAAGCCTTAGAGATAAGAGCTATTAATTTTCATGTGTCCATCATAAATATATATGCATTTTCCCCAATGAAGAACTCATAGCAGCCTCTTATAAAATTGTTATTCTGCAGGGAAATACTTTTAAATAGTAATATTAGCGTGGAAAGCAGCCAATCAGGGAAATTCAATTCTCAAAATTAATAACACAGGAAGTTCTCTACTTGCAAATAAAACATTTCCAAAAGGTCATTTGTAAGTCAACTGTTTGAAATCAGGAACAATGCTGTAATTGGCAGTTAGATTGCCACTCAGCCCCCAAAACATGTAGCATGCTGATCCTAACCTGCCTGTGTTAAAACCATACTGATGACAACTTTAAGGTTTGGACCAGACAGGTCTGAAATTGAATACTGTTCATTATAGGCATCTGTGGGTTGATTTTGCAACCTAAGTACAACATACAGCATGCTTTCAGCTGACCCTAAGAGGTAGCTTTCATTATCTCTATTTTTCAGTCCAGGAAGAGCCTCAAAAGTACACAAATAGAAGGTGGGAAAATCAGGTTTTGAACCCACATCCGTCTACATCTGAAGGTCAAGCGCTTCACTGCACCAGTTTGCCTTTTCGTCTCATTGGGGTTCTATTGTGCAGATCCTTGAACGCCAGACTGAGACATCTATCAACAATGCAGTTTTAGCAGCAAAGTGATACGATCAAAGTGTTGCTTTAGGAAGATTAACCTGTGGATGGATAAATTGGAAGAGACGACTTCAATTAGGAGACTGTTGCAGTGGAGCAGTAGCTGCAGAAAGGTCCAAGAAAAAAAAATGATGGGAAGGAAAACAACAAATGAATGAACACAAACAAAACCCTGGCAGAACTGGGTGGACTGATTGCCTCAGCAGCTGAGGAAGAGGAAGGAGTAAAACGGGTTATCCAGGTTCAGCTCCCAGTGATGGAGAGAATGATGGCAGCATTAAACAAAAATGGGAAGTTAAAGAAATAGTGTGATGGGCCGGGTGTGCTGGCTCACGCATGTAATCCCAGCACTTTGGGAGACCGAGGTAGGAATTCAAGAACAGCCTGGGCAACATAGTGAGATCTCATCACCACAGAAAATAAAACATTATCTGGTTGCGGTGGTGCAGGCCTTTTGTCCCAGCTACTCAGGAGGCTGAGGCAGAAGGATCAACTGAGTGCAGGAGTTCAAGGCTGCAGTGAGCCATGACCGTGCCACTGCACTCCAGCCTGGGCAACAGTGAGACCCCCAACTCCAAAAGAAAAAAAAAAGAAAAGATGTAAATTGAGACTGGAGACAAGAAAATACTGGTAGAGTGATTAACTGCCTTTTCTGAAAGGAGTCAGAGGTCATCTTTGGCAGCTGGGTCCCAGTCACATGAGCTAGGCCAATTGGATGCTCCAACCCGTGGCTTTTAATGTGGGGGGAGGGGTGACAGAAAAACTAGCAGTCAGGGACCATGCTTGAAGATGGTAGAGAAAAAGAAGAGCAGCAGTGATCTTGTGCTGGCATAGGAAAGGGACCGGCACCTCCAGGACAGCATTCTTGCCAGACTCCTCTTATGGGGTGAGATCTCTGGACCTAGCCTCCCTGGGTTCCCTTCCCTTTTTGGTGCCTGGCCCTTGTGCTTTCCGGTAGACTGAATGAGCTACCCGATATCCTTCCAGTGAATTTGTTTTCTGCCTGGGTTAGCCAGAGTGGGTTTCTGTTGTTTGCAATCGAGAACCCTGAGTGGTACAAATGCTGCATTTTAAGCATATTGTGCTTGGCGCCTTAACCAGATGCCCAGATGGACGCCTCCAGTACGCAGTTTGAAATGTGAGATTATGGTTTAGGAGAGGGTTGGGTCTGGGAATATAGATGCAAGAGACTTCTAAATAAAGCTGATGATTTAAGCCATGAGAAATCTTTGAGAGAAAAGATTTTTGAGAGAGAAAATGGAAACAAGCAGAATGTAGAACTTGAGGTACCTTCAATATTCAGGAGACAAGAGAATGAGCCAGGGAAGAAGCAATTAACGGTAATAGGAGACAAATCACACTAGTGCCGTATTACGAAACCAAAAGGAGCCAAAAGTCTTGAAAATGATGGACACTGGAAGCTTTTAAATACTACAGAGTCCAAGGAAGATGAGAACTGAGAAGTTACTAGATTTAGTGACCAGGAGATCACTGCTCTTTAGAGATCGGTTTATCATGGTGGTGGGGAAAAAAATTCAGGTGGCAGGATTTTTTGTTTTGTTTTGTTTTGTTTTTTGAGTTGGAGTCTCACTCTGTTGCCCAAGCTGGAGTGCAGTGGCACGCTCATGGCCACCACAACCTAGACCTGCTGTGCTCAGGCGATCCTTCCGCCTCAGCCTTCCAAGAAACCAGAACTATAGGCTCGCACTACCACACCCAGCTAATTTTTTTTATTTATTGTAGAGATGAGGTCTCGCCAGGTTGCCCAGGCTGGTCAGATGGTAGGGTATTAAAGATTGAAAGAGTGATATGTATGTGGAAAGAGAAAATACAGGCTACAGTTTAAAGAAGTTTGACAGGATTTTGTCTGTTTTGTTCACTGCTGTATTCCCATTTCCTAGAAAAGTACCTGGCACATGATAGGTGCTCAAGAAATACTTGTTAAAGTACTTGGTCCTATACCAGGGGGAGTGAGGGCCAGTTGAAGGCCCAAACTCCACCTGCATGAGGCCCACTTGTATACTACATCCTAACTTGTACCCCACATCTCTATAATAAAATAAAATTTAATATAAAAAATAAACACTTGTCACTTTGGGAGCCGAGGTGAGGGGATTGCCTGAGCCCATGGGTTCGAGAATAGCCAGGGCAACTTGGTGAGACTACAGTAAATAAAAAAATTATCCGGGCACGGTAGAGTGCGTCTGTAGTTCTGACTACTAGGAAGACTGAGGCAGAAGGATCGCCGGAGCCCAGCAGGTCGAGGCTGCAGTGGCCGGGAGCAGCCACTGCACTTCAATCTGGGCGACAGAGTGAGACTCCAACTCAAAAAAAAAAAAAAAGAAAGAAAGATTAAGATTAAAGACCTGAAGTTTTCCCACCCCTCATTTATGGCTCTTCGTGGATGTAATTAGAGGACATAAAGTCTTTTCAGTGGGCTTAAGAAGCAGTTTTATTTTTTTTAAGAAGCAGGTTGCAGACTTTAAGGAGGCAATATTCTAGTGCTTATCATAGGATCATCAGAGCAGTCAGCTGCAACTTTAGAGATCTTCTGGGTAATTACTGTTTTTTGTTTGTTTGGTTTTTTTGAGTTAGGGTCTCACTCTGTCACTCAGGCTGGAGTGCAGTGGCAGGATCATGGCTCACTGCAGCCTTGACCTCATGGGTTCAGGCAATCCTTCCACCTCAGCATCTTGAGTAGCTGGGACTACAGGCACAAGCCACCATACCTGGCTAATTTTTTATTTTATGTAGAGATGAGGTCTTGCTGTGTAGCCTAGGCTGGTCACAAACTCCTGGGTTCAAGCAATTCTGCCTCAACCTCCCAAAGTGCTGGTATTTCAGGGTGAGCCACCATGCCCAGCATGTGTTACTGTATTAATTTGCCTTTATTTATTATTATTCTTATTTTGAGTTGGAGTCTCACTCTGCTGCCCAGGCTAGAGTGCAGTAGCAAGCCCTCGGCTACCCCAGCGTCGACCCACTGGGCTCCAGCAATCCTTCCACCTCAGGCTTCCAAGTAGCCAGAACTACAGGCACGTGCTACTGCGCCTGGCTAATTTTTGATATATTGTAGAGATGAGGTCTCACCAAGTTGCCTGGGCTGGTCTCAAACCCACGGGCTCTGACAATCCACTCACCTTGGCCTCCCAAAGTGCTGGGATTACAGACTGAGCCACCGAGCCTAGCCTTAACTTGCCTTTAAGCAGTCTGAAATTATTTTTGGAAAAAAACAGGGAAAAATATGACATAAATAATTTGCTTTTAACTACGTTATTCCCCTTAGTTTCTTTTAAAATAGTTGTATATGCATGTACATGCAAACCTAACACACATGTGTGCATATATGTGCGTGTCTCCAGATATGCAGTCAAAAAGCTTTCTGTGTCATTCCTCACTCTCTTCCTGGCCTAAAATTTTGCTTGGCCAAAAATGAGAGTTTGGTTAAGATGTGAATGCCTTGTAATACCAGAGCATTTCTTTTCTTTTTTGAGTTGGAGTCTCACTCTGTCGCCCAGGCTGGAGTGAGTGCAGTGGCACGCTCACAGCCGCCGCAGCCTCGACCTGCTGGGCTCAGGTGATCCTTCCACCTCAGCTTTCGTATTTCTGTTTTTGTTTTTGTTTTTGTTTTTTGAGTTGGAGTCTCACTCTGTCGCCCAGACTGGAGTGTGGTGGCCGCTTTCGGCCACCGCAGCCTCGACCCGCTGGGCTCTGGCAATCCTTCCGCCTCTGCCTTCCAAGTAGCTATAACTACAGGCGCGCACTACCACGCCTGGCTAATTTTTTATTTATTGTAGAGATTAGGTCTTGCCAAGTTGCCCAGGCAAGTCTCGAACCCGCGGGCTCAGGCAATCCACTCACCTCAGCCTCCCAAAGGCACAGGATTATAGGCTGAGCCACCGAGCCCGGCCAGCCTTCGTATTTCGAATGGTGTAAGCCAAAGACTGTCATCATCAAAGTCCTCCCAGTCAGGATAGGGGGTTTTCATTCTTGAGTACCTGGAAGACTTGCACTTAACTGAATGTCATTTTCAGATGAGGCCTCCCTTCAACTTAAACTGTGATGGTTGAAGTTTCAGAAGGATCTGAGAATCTGTTATTCTATAAAACTAAAATGAGTATAAGATTACCTCATCACTGAAACCTTCATTCCAGAATGGTGGCATTTTTGCACTAGCCTGTGAGGTGAGCCATGCCCCAAGGACA
>CAUYQG010142699.1:0-14709 GCA_963574415.1 Tarsius wallacei
TTATTGTATAAAATTTTAAAAGTTGTAGCATCCTATATAAAAGGAGAGAAAGAAATGTAAATATTGTACCTACTAGCCGGGACTGGTGGCTCAGCCTGTAATCCCGCGCTTTGGGAGGCTGAGGTGAGTGGATTGCCTGAGCCCACGGGTTCAAGACCCGCCTGGGCAACTTGGCGAGACCTCATCTCTACAATAAATCAAAAAATTAGCCGGGCGTGGTAGCACACACCTGTAGTTCCAGCTACTTGGAAGGCTGAGGCGGAAGGATTGCCGGAGCCCAGCAGGTGGAGGCCGGGGTGGCTGGGAGCAGCCACTGCACTCCAGTCTGGGCGACAGAGTGAGACTCCAACTCAAAAAAAAAAAATATTGTACCTACTATGTGATAGACTCTTTCAGGTCACAAAGACAGAGATATTATATTGTTTCATAATTGACTCTACTTTAAAGATGATTAAACTGATGCTCAAAGATTAAGAAACTATAAACCTGCACAACTAATTAAACATAGACTAATCTTAAGGGACTTCAGAAACTCAAATTTAGCCCATTAAGGCTAAACATCTACTTAATGGGGGGAGGGGTGTTGCTTTGTTTGTTTTTAATCTCAACAGTAAATGACTTTCTGAAGCTAGAATCCAAAAAAAGTCCATTTTCCCTCTTAATATTATGACAGCATTATAAGGCTAGACTGTCAACATTATTTCTAAAAATATAATTATTTGTGAGAAAAGTTATTAAAAATCAAGCCCTTATTTACCTGAAAAATATGTAAAGATAATTCTGAAGAAAAATATTTCTGTATGAAAAATGTCAACTACAAAGCTATATGGTCAAATTAAGTCATGAACAATACCTCATTTTCCAAGACATACTATTTTGATCGCCAGTAGAAAAAAATTATAAATCTTTAATCTCAGAGTTTTCCATTGGCAAATAGTTAATCCTTCTGTTGGTGACTCGATCATTTTATCTGGTACCTGGTACTAGATGCCTGGTAAGCAAAGGTTTTCTAAGAACTCACCATATTAAATGAGTGATTAGCATGGTTTAAAAAAAAAACAAACTTACCAGGGCATTTTCTTTTATCTGAAGATTATCTAAAGCCACATTACCTTTAAAAAAATAAAAAGAGGAAAAATATAACATTAATACACCAATAAGTATAACCTGTCAAAAAGCAGTAGCAGACACTAAGAAACTGTGCTAAAGTGCTAAGAATACCATGGCAAGCATGACTTGGAGAGCTAAAGAGGCCACAATCACAAAACAGTTGCTACATATGGTCAGGAGGTGCTGGCTGTTAGTATGCTTTAGATCAACCCAGGGTAAAGGAAATGGCAAGACTATTTAAGCTGGCTAACATTTACATAAACAATGAGAGAAGTGGGAGCTGTTTGGATTGACAAACTTTAAGACCAAAGTAAGCCATCATTCTGAATGATTAAGCCAAAATCTCAAAAGAAGAACATAAAGAGATGACCACAAGGACTCACCAATTATCCTGGGTTCCTTAATTACAGTATCAATAAACATTTTCTTCGAAACACAGCGTTAGTCTTTCACCACTCCAAACATTCTACCTTCCCAACAATTATTGTTTATGTGTTGTTCTTTTTGAGTTGGGGGGTCTCACTCTGTTGCCCAGGCTGTAGTGCAGTGGCAAGATCATGGCTCAAGGCAACTTTGACCTCCTGGTGAGCACTCAAGTGATCCTTCCACTGTAGCCTTCCAAGTAGCTGGGACTACAGACGTGCCCCACCAAGTCAGACTAATTTTTATTTTTATTTTTTAGTAGAGACAAAGTCTCACTATGTTGCCCAGGCTGGTCTTGAACTCCTGGGCTCAAGCAGTCCTCCCATCTTGGCCTTCCAAAGTGCTGGGATTAGAGGCATTAGCCATGGCACCTGGCCTGTTTGTGGTTTCAATCTTTAATTAGTCTGGCTTTTCTTACACCTATTCATATGTTATTGCAAAATCTAAGTCAAATAATGATACTATTACACTATACATTTATTTTTGATATATGATAGGTAAATATCTATGCTCACGTATAACACTTAAGCGAAAAAATTTCATTTCACTTACATTCTGTAAAGGCTAATAAAACCATAGTTTCAACATTAAATGCAGGCATAAATTACTGTTATATGTTTCCTAAATCACTCATGACACTTTTTAAAAAACTATTATAGTACCTATGCTCTCCATTAATATTTTTTAATCAAGTATCTTTTTCTTCATAGTGTTTTGGAGTGAACTAAAAAGTATATGTGATTTAATTTTAGAGATTTATTTTTCCCGAGATCTCAAATTTATTCAAACAAACATTCATTAAGCATCTACTATGTGTTAGGTGCTAGGAAGAGAAAGTTTACTAGAACAGTGTCCCTGCTACTAAGGCAGATGAGAAATATTCTACCGGCATTCCAACAGAAGAGTACACAGGATGCAAAGGAGGAGCCACCTCACTCTGGCCAGGGAAATCAAGAACACAAAGTCTAGGCTGGGAAGCTTAAGTGGTATTTACTCAGTGGATAAGAAAAGAGGGCAAACAGAAATGCATGAGAAAGGCCCATTTTAAAAAGCACATGTGGTTTGGTGTTGCTGGAGCATGTGGAAAAAGGATAGAAGATAAATTCAGAAAGGTAGACAGGAGCCACACTAACAAGGAGCTTTTAGGATGAAAAATTCAACCTGGCCACAACAAAGAGACAAAACATATTAGTATATAATAGAGATAACAATATTTTGGAACCATTAGTCTACTATCCTAAGGAATAACAATCTGTTCAAACAATTTAGCTGCAAGAATATTTAAATATTGGGAGGCAGAGAGGGAAGAGGAGAGGGAGGGAGGATCTAAAGACCTAAATGTCTTGCAAGAAGGCATAACTCAGATTATATTATATTACAGAGCAAAAAGAAAATGCAGAAAGACATGAGAAAGTGTTCATAGAATACTGACTTTTTTTAAAAAGTTAAAGAATGCCCAGGTGGATCCAATTTTTAAAATATCTATATGTGCTCATGAGAGTACTTAAAAAATTACAAGACAAGACACTATAACACAGTGGTTATTTCTATCTAATAAAGTTTATTTTCTGTGTACATGTAGTTTTCAAATTTTCTAAAATAAATTGTTGAAAACAACAATAAAGAGAGAAAAGGAGGTAAGAAACCTCACAAACAGGAGGAAAATACTACAGCATTATAACAGGAAGTGGGAGGACACAGGCAGTCAGGCAGGTTCTCTCCCTCAGACACTGAAAAAAAAATTAAAACCTAAAATAAGCCAGTAACTTCAAGATCAAAGAGATGGACTCATAGTAAAAAGTTGTTCTGATCCCAGGACTGACAGTGTGTCATCACTGCCCAATGTAGGGATAATAAAGTAATCATGGAAGACCCATCTGTTCAGCAATTGGAGGAAAAAAGAAGTCTTTAAGTATTATATATGCACTAGAATTATGTAAAGTAGACAGACATTCCTGGATTGAATTCTGTCACATGAGGAATTACATAAAATTACAATTAGGAATTCTTCTGTTCAAGTCCACAGGGCAATCTGCACAGATGCTAGTGCATATATGAAGCCGCCAGTCTGGCTGAACCAGCTCTAAGGCCCCTATGCAGACTTTCAGACCTGCTCATGAACGCTGACTGCGCTACCTCGTGATCCTCCACTGGTGTGTCAAAGGCCACCAGGAATGCTCAGAAGTCATCTGCACTAGAAATGAGTTTTTAAAACGATTGTTAAGACACTAACATAATGTTTGCAAAAATATAAACACCCTTTTAAAAAGTGGGCTGTTTCTACTGCAGTGACACTTCAGTTCTTTGATAGAGTAGTGGATAGTAGGTGGTATTTAAGATGTGAAATATTGAAAGCTGACAATATGGGTATCACAGTTAAACAGATATATGGTAGACAAAAAGATTGTAGTGATTATCATTGGGTGGCAGGATTAAAGATGGGTTTTTTAAATCAATATTCAGTATTTTCTAGTTTTTATAATAATTAGATATTACTTCAATATGAAATTATTACATACATTGAAATAAGAGACATGGGTAAATAAAACTAAAACAAAGGTAAATTCCAATATCAATATGACCTCATATATTTATGTATACTTTATATGTATTTTTATATATTCTTGTATGTTTCTTTCTATATCTAACTTTTTTTTTTTAAATAGGAGTCTCACTCTGTCACCCAGGCTGGGGTGCAGTGGCACAATCACAGTTACCATAGCCTCCACCTCCCGGGCTCAGGAGATCTTTCCGTCTCTGCCTCCCAAGTAGCTGGGACTACAGGCATGCACCACCATGCCTGGCTAATTTTTTTATTTATTGTAAAGACGAGGTCTCGCTGTGTTGCCCACGCTGGTCTTGAACACCTGGGCTCAGGCAATCCTCTCACCTCGGCTTCCCAAAGTACAGGAATTGCAGGCATGAGCCACCACACCCATCCTCTATAGCTAATATTACCTTGCCCTAGACACATAAAAATAACAAAGAAATTATCTATTTCTGCTATCCAGAATCTAACAAACAAATGTATACTTCCTCTTTGAAAATGTGAATGTTATCTAACAGGAAGTATCACTAACAACGAAACAAGAATGACACAGTCTACAAATGATTTGCACTAAAGGAGGAGCCACTAGTCTTAACATAAAAAAAGAGAAAGAAAAGCAGATTTCAGATTAACACCATGCCAGGGTAAAGAAGTAAAAGTACATTCATCCAATAGATGAGCGAATTCAACCTTATCTCAACAAGGCACTGGGCTAACAAGGGCTCTCCCACTAAACTGTATGCTGTTCCCACAAAACTGTAACTGTATTACATAGACTACGGATGCCGGAAATTATGTTTAAATAAAAATAATTTGTAAGATCAAAATTAAAGCAGATCCCCCTAAAAATCAACCATTTTATATTAAACTGAATACTGATGAAACAGATTTCATTTTCCTTTTCTACATTAAGATATTAATAACAAAATAATTTCATACATACACAAGTAACTTTACTGCTATAGCCCGATCACCAGGGCTAAGAGCACACAGAAGCCACAGAAAGTTTCAGAAAAACTGAAGGAAGGAAGGGTAAATATTTGTGTCTACTCTTGGGGAAAAAAAAAAAACAGGGAAAGGATGACTAAAATTGGGAGATGAAGAAACTTAAGTGACAGCAAAGAAAGCACTAAAGCCAATCCCACAATCAGGTGGCTCTAACCTCATCAAATCCAAAGGGACCAAGGTGACAAACAGGGAAATGCTGTGGTCTTGTTCTATGCTAGACTGACAGGCCCATAGGATAAGGGTAAGCAATAGTATAGTCTGTACTTCAGAAGAGACCCTATGTGATTCTCGGTAACAATCCACAAACCTTCTGGATGAGCACATACTGCCAGAAAGTCACACATACAGTTTCAAAGCCAATCTTGAAAGATATTTTAGCCAGGCTCGGTGGCTCAGCCTGTAATCCCACACTTTGGGAGGCTGAGGTGAGTGGGAATGCCTGAGTCCACGGGTTCGAGACCCACCTGGGCAACTTGGCGAGACCTCATCTCTACAATAAATCAAAAAATCAGCCGGGCGTGGTAGCAAGCGCCTGTAGTTCCAGCTACTTGGAAGGCTGAGGCGGAAGGATCGCCGGAGCCCAGCAGGTGGAGGCTGCGGTGGCCAGGAGCGGCCACTGCACTCCAGTCTGGGTGACAGAGTGAGACTCCAACTCAAAAAAAAAAATGCCAGTTGAACAAATAAGTAAATGGATGGTGGATGGTGGAAACCAGGTTCTGGTGGTTGGAGGGAGAGGTTACAGATAAGCAAGAAGGAGGGGCTAGAATGAACTCTGGGGGTTAGAGTTGGAGACATTGGTATAAACTCATATTTAGCTTAATGTAGTTACAGATGGATAACTACAGCAGCTAGTATAGATATGTATATACACATGGGTTATGTCTGCTGAGAGGGCCTAGGAACAATGACAACACCCTAGCAGCAGCAAGTGCTCCCAGTCAGATTTTGATTTCTAAGATCATTCTCTAATAAAGGGAGAAATGGAGAATCCTAAGACCCAGCCAGGGAAAGTACAAGATGAGGCAGAGCATCGTGTAGTGCCAGAAGACAAGGAGATCCTCCAAAACCAAGGGTGGGGCATGTCCAGAACCAACTGGAAAGACCCCCTAGTGGTTAAAGCTGGAGCAATTTGGACAATGAAACAAACAATGAACGTAATGTTGGGTTATAACCCAAAGTATAAAATAAATATACGTGAGTCCAAATTGATATGAATACATGATTGAGTGAACAAGTACGGGAGGAGACGAGGCAAACCTTTCCTACAGAAGAATTCTCGGTACTATGCACAGACACTCTTAAACAGGAAGTGGAGCTTAGTTCCTGTCCCCTGGAGTATGAGACATACTTTGTGATTTGCTTCCAAAGAATAGAGTAGGGAAAGGGAAAAAAAATAACAGCTGTACTGTTACTAGTGGGGAAACCTGGTAAACACCAATCTTATCCAAGTGATGTGAGCTAACAGCAATGATGAATATCATATAACCCCTAATACGATATGACGACAAGAACCTGTCACCTTAATAGTGATATTCTTTCTAAAAACTCTAACTCCAATCTAATCATGACAACAACAGAAAAATCCAGATCGGAGGATTTCTATAGGATACTTGGCCATGAGTCCTCAAGACTGTCAAGGCCATGAAAAACAAGAAGAGACTGAGGAATTGTCACAGACCAGAGGATATTGGGAAGATATGACAACTGAATGTAATGTGATATTCTGGATTCGATTCTGGAATAGGAAGAGAACATTCATGGGAAAAAGGGTGAATCCCAAATAAAGTTTGGAGTTGACTTAACAGTAATATGCCAGTGTCAGTTTCATAGTTTTGACAAATGTACAATGGTCACATAGGATGTGAACAATGGGGAAACTGGTTGTGGGGTGTAGAGGAACTCTCCGTATTATTTTTGTAACTTTTCTGTAAATCTAAAATTATTCCAAAATAAAGTGCTTAGTTTTAAAATGTGCAGTATCCAACAAAAATTACTAGGCAAAGGAGTTCAGGATCAGCCCGGGCAGCATAGTGAGACCTTGTCTCTACAGACATTTAAAAAAAAAAAAATTAGCCAGGTGCGGTGGCACATGTCTGTAGTTCTAACTACTTAGGAGTCTGAAATAGGAAAATCACTTGAGCCCAGGAGTCCAAGGCTGCAGTGAGCCATGATTGCACCTCTGCAATCTCCAGCCTGGGTGTCAGAGTGAGACTCTTTCTTTCTTTCTTTCACTGGAATTAATGGTCGGTGAGACACTGCAGAAGAAAATGTCAGTGACCCTAAAGTCATAGCATTAGAAGCTATCTAAAATGAAATCCAGAGGGAAAAAGAAAAGACTGGGGGAGAAAAATTTATTAGAGCCTCTATTAAAATTAGTTGACCTGTGGGACAATATCAAGAGGTCTAACACATGTGTAATTGGAGTCCCGGAAGGAGGGAGCAGTAGTGGAAAAGATACTTGAAGAATAATGGCTAAAGCTTTTCCAAATTTGATGAAAACTATAAACCCTCATATCCAAGAAAATTGAATGACCCCCAGACAGACTAAGACAGAAGAAAACCAAATTCAGGTATATCACAGTAAAATTTCTGAAAGCCAGTGATTTTTAAAAAAAAGGTTGGTTGGGCATGGTGGCTCAAGCCTGTAATCCCAGCACTTTGGGAGGCCGAGGCAAGAGGATTGCCTGAGCTCAGGGGTTCAAGACCAGCCTGGGCAACTGGGTGAGACCTCGTCTCTACAATAAATCAAAAAATAAGCCGGGTATGGTAGCACGCACCTGTAGGTCCAGCGACTGGGAAGGCTGAGGCGGAAGGATCGCCTGAGCCCAAGAGGGCGAGGCTGCGGTGGCTGTGAGCATGCACTCTAGCTTGGTTGACAGAGTGAGACTCTGACTCAAAAAAAAAAAAATTTGTTGAAAACTGGCAAACATTTTAAATAGATATTTGTCAAATATTAAAATCAACGAAGTTCACAGACATCTAGAATGTGAAATGTAAGCTATGGAGAATAACGAAACAGGGTAAATAAAGAGAAAGGGAAGGTGGGGCCCAGGGAAGGGTGTTCGCCATTTCCAAAAGGAGGTTCCGAGAACATGGCATTGGAACGGAGCCTGAGGAGGCAGGGGAGCAGGAATCTGAACAAGGGATCCCAGTGACCATGCCCAGGGTCTCCAAGCAGGAGCAAACAAGCCAGTGTAGCGGGTGAGTTCGCGGGGAGGAGAGATGAGCTCAGTGAGGTTGGGCTTCGTGGGCAACGGAAGGACTTTGCTTCTGCACCAAGTAAGATGGGAGTCATCAGAGGGCCTTGAGAAGCTTCACGACGTGAGCTGGGTTCTAGATGGTTCACTCTGGACTGCAGGGGACAAGATTGGAGGTAGGGAGCCTGTGGAGAAGGCCCTCAAAATCACCCAAGGGAGAAGTGGTGGTGGCTCAGACCGAGCCACCTCAGTGGGGAGGGTGACGATGGTTGAATTCTGGAGACCTTCTGGAAGGAGAGACACCAGGATTTGCCAAGGGGTTGGACATGGAGTAGGAAGGAAGGGGAGAGAGGAAGTCTCTGGAGATTTTGGCCTGGGCAGTTAGAGGGGTTGAGTTGCATGTGTAAGAAGGGAAGGCTAGCCTGGGTGACAGAGTGAGACTCCAATTCAAAAAATAAATAAATAAATAAGGGAAGGCTTGGTGATGAGGATGGGATGGGACAGGGCTGAGGGGGTAGCAGATATATAGCCAGCCCCTTCTGCCACAGTGGGCCACCCTGCCCTTTCCCAGAGATCTTAGATGAGGCCTGAGAATCTGTCTCCACACAGTGCACATAGTAGGTCCTTAGTATTTTAGGAGGCAGCTGGTGTAGCAGACAAGAGTTTGAGCTCGGGGGTCCGATCCCCTGGGTTCTTATCCTGGCTCCATCACTAAGTAGCTTATGACTTGGGAGAGTTGCATCCTCACTCTGGGCCCCAGTTTCCTTCTTTATTAAATGTTTCTGAATGTCCTCGTTTTCTAATCTATTAAATGGGGTCATACTTGGCATTTATCTCACTGGGTTTTGTGAAGATTAGGCCAGAGAAGGTATGCAAAGACCCACACACGGTGTCTGGAGCACAGCAAGTGTCCCATAAGGTGGCCAATACAGGCCACCATGGCTCCCCACTGGTTTGTCAGTCTTTGAGGAGGAACAACCTTCGTGGCCCCAGGGACGGGTGAGTAGGAAACAGAGGACCCAGGAACAAGTGCTCAGGTTTGATTTCTGTCCTGCAGGTCCTTAACCAGTGTTCTGTAGAACCCGGCATGGGCCCAGATGAAAATGCTCCCATTTTTGGATGGAGTGGGCAGTCGTTGAAATATAAGAAGTCTCTGTTGAAAAATGTCCCTGCTGTGAGCACTGCTGGGTGGATTAGCTGGCATTCCTTCTTCTCCATTGAGCGGAGTCGCAAGCTAATAAATATTTCAGAATTGGCTGTATTCAATCCAGCCCTTGTCCCGTTTGACGTCTGTTCTCTCAGCTTTCAGAAGGAGACAGGTGCAGAAGGATGAAAAGGGATTTAATTACTAAACATCCCCAACTCCCGATATGCAAACACATGCTGTACTGTACACACATCTTCTGCACACGGTCACGCACACCCCCTGCTCTCAACATGTATGCAGGCACAGGCCTGGGCACACACACACACCCATGGGACCCTCGGCACACCCACCCCACGTGATCTCCTGGCACGGTGTTGCGTTCATACACTGCATGCCTGCATACAGCAGCTCACATTGCAGCCACATGGAAGCCCATGGGCAAACGATACTTGTGAACACTTGTGTGTCCAAGCATGTGTGCGGTAGCCGGGGGTGTTAGCATGACCATGTTTAGAATCAACATGCATGGACGTACATATGCACACACATTTATAACGTGCTCACGCAGATGTGTACAACCCAGTGATACAGTCACACAATGTTCATGTCTATACAGACATATGTGTGATGCGTTTCTGAGAAAAGAAAAATTCAAAAGCCCTGTTGTCAAGCCATACTGTTCACTCGAGGGGGAGATTAGGGAATTTAGTGAAAAGGGGACACGGAGGCCTTTCACACTGGAGACATCTATTTTCCTTGACATGTGTTCAAGCACACGTACACAACACACAAAGGCACACCTGCACACACAGACCTACAGATCCCATGCCAAGATGCACGTCTTCTTCCCTGTATTTGGGATGGGCATAGGCACCATGGTAGCGAGCTTTGAATGAATGGACACACTCTTGTGCATGCAGGCATATGCACACTTACACACATAGATACACTCATCCCTCTGCTGAGAGTCTCAGCTCTTTCTTCCTCTCTGAGAACTTGATGGCCTCTTGCTGCTTGTCCTCTGGGTGGCTGGGGGAACAGAAAGTTTTCAAAAATGCACAGTCAGGCATCTGGTCCTGAGGTGGAGACAGGAGGTCCCATCTCAGTGGTGAGGGCCAGGGCGAGGCAGGAGGAGGGGATAGGCAGGAAGCGAAGCTGGGGCGGCATCTGACCTGGGGCCTCTCAGATCCCCTGACATCCACCTTCAGGGCTGGCCACCCTGGCCCAGGGACCAGACCCCATCTCAGAAGTGCTGGGGACCTCATCACTAAGCCCCTGCCAGGGATCTGAGCCGCCTGGGCAGAGGGTGCCTTCTTTGCGCCATGTGTTAGACGAGACCTGGGGACTGTTCTCTGCTTTGTGCCACTGAGCAATCCCTTGGGGCCTGCCTGTTTCTCAGTGACCACCCTGTCCTACCCAGACCAGGCCTATGGGTTAGCCTTACCCCTCTGGGGCTAGCCTCAGCCCTCAGCCAAGTGAAGCCCTACCATGATTTTTTTCCAAGGCAGGTCCATCGAAAGCAAACAGGGGTTGGCAGGAATCAGGGGGGCTTTCAAATAACCAATCAGTGGAACCTATGGAAATGTATGCAAATGAAAGATGCAAATCGGCACTGAGTCTTTTTGCATCTGCAACCAGCCTGGCCACCTGCTTAGGTGAGTACATCCTTCCCTTTGACAGGAAGGATGGGGTGGTCTGAGGTCCCTGCCCTGATGGCCCAGGCCATCCGCCATCCCCCCAGCCCTCTCAGCTCTCCGGGCCCAGGCATCTCTAAAGACATGCTTTTCCTGCCCCAGACTCAGCTGGCCCTGTCCACTCTCACACTTACACCGAGTCACACCCTTGCACACTGATTTTCCATCCAACTCACGCTCACCCATGCACAGATCCACACAAATCTACACATACCTCACTGACCCTCATACGTGCTCCCAGACTCACTGGACACACTCAGCCTTGCGTGAACCCACTCTTAACACACACTGCCACGCACACACCCATGTCTTCGGTTTCTGTGTTCAAACTCACTCACATTGCTGCACACTGGTTTACACACACGCACAAGTCACTTACAAGTGTTCACACACCCACACACACACCTTCACTTGGTCGTCCTTGACCATGTAGGAGCCTGTGGACCTGTGTCCCCTCCAAGCCAAGAGGCCAGGTCCAGGGGAGAGGAAGGGGCGAGGTCATGGGGTGCCCTGGAGAGTCCATTTCCTGGGGACTGCCTAAGGGGCGAGCCTGGCTCCCGTGGGCTTCTCTGAAGAATGGGGACCCCCTAGCCCACACAACCCCAACAGCCTCTGGGACAGGCAGGCGGTGCTTCCCAGGGTGATGCCGCCCTCAGGAAGCAGTAATTGAGGGGTAGAGAATTAGATAATCAGTGCCGCCAGGAAGTGGGGATGGGCCCGTGCTGCCTTTGTTCCTAGAAGAGCACGTGAGGGGTGGGAGGGAAGGAGCCCAGCCAAGCAGGGTGGCTGGAAGGGGGAGCGGGGTCCCCTCATCCCTCATCTGCTGCCTCTTGGTGCCACCAACAGGAGTGAGGCGGGCACCGTCAGTGAAGCCACCAGTGGGGGGATTTCTTGGGAGGCCCGTGGGGCCACGGAGGAGCCTGGGAGCTGCCTCAGTGTACCTGAGTCACACAACTGACTTCCCTGGACCTCCTCCTCCACTGTGAGCCAGAGGCTGTGAGAGCCCAGGCAGGAGGTGGCCCTGGCTCTTTCTCTTGCCAACTGTGTGAGCTCAGGTGAGTCCCCTCAGCTGCCTCCCCGTGACCCTTGCTGCAGGCAAGATGCTCCTTCTTGCTCACCGAGCACTGATAACTTGTGCCTCCATCCAGCTCAGACCCTGGGCCCTGACTGGGGGAGGGCCTTGGGTGCAGTCTCATCGAATCCTCCCAACAACCCCTCGCAATCAGGGCTCTCGTTAACATTCTTCTCGTTTTATAGATGAGGAAATTGAGGCATGGGGAGGTCATATGAACAGCTGGGTCTCATGTGCTGGTGAGAGGCAGAGCCTGGTTATGAACTCAGATCTCTGACGTCAGGGCCCATGAGTTCTACCTCCTGTGGGCTGCTGCCCGCCTTCTGGTCCAGGGAACCCACAGGATTCCTCTTCTTCTTCTTTTTTAGAGGCAGAGTCTTGCTCTGTTAGCCAGGCTGGAACACAGTGGTGTGATCATAGCTCATAGCATCCTTGACCTCCTAGGCTTCAGTGATCCTACAGCCTCAGCCTCCTGAGAAGATGGGACTATAGGCACGTGCCGCCACGCCTGGCTAATTTTTATGTTTTTTATAGATACAGGTCTTGCTCAGGAGCCCAGGGTGGTCTCGAACTCCTGGCCTCAAGCTATCCTCCTGCCTCAGCCTTCCAAAGTGTTGGGATTGTGGGTGTGAGCCACTGCGCCTGGCCCGCGCAGGCTTCTTGACATCTCGTCACCCATGGAAAGGTACACTAGCAGTGGAGTTTGAGGGGGCAGCCCCATCCCCAGTCTCTCTCTGACCCCATCTGCGTCACCACCAGCTGATGGTCATTTGCCTCCATGCCTGCTGTCTGTGTCGTCACATGCTTGCGAGTGCTCCCTGAGGACCCTCCCCTAAGACCAGCCATCCACAGCCAGGGCCCTCTGCACGTGTCTTCCCACTTGGTCTCTGAGGCTGACTCCCCACCCCGGGCCTTGGCTGGGGAATACCTTTCACCCTGCAGGTGATTGGCACTCTCTACCCATCACAGCCCAGCCCCATTGCACAGAAGCAATCACTGAGGCCAGGGATGGGCAGGGGCTTTTACAAAGGCCTTCTCTGGCCCTTGGTTTGTTCTTCTGTGACATGAGAGGGTTGGACTCTCCCCCGTCCCTTCTTAGACCCTCCTGTCTCTGTCCCCACAAGCCCCTGGTGCCTCAAAGCCAAGCTCAGAGTTTCCAAACTGCATGGACATTACATGCACCCCAGCTCCCTGAGAAGATGGGCCAAGTGTGCACCCAACGTGGGACATTTGTCCCTTACCTGTTGTCACCATCCTGTTCTCTGTCTATCTGGCACTGAATGGAGCACGGAGAGGGAGCACCAGTCCAGGGTCCTGTTCTGACTGTACACTTCCTCACCTCTGACCAGGGACAGGAGAGCATGGCCCCTGTACATGGGCATGACTTACTTTCCTTACCTTTTTAAGTCTCAGTTTTCTCATCTGTAAGATGGGATGATGGCTTCACCTTTCAGGAGCTCAGGGACTCCAGGGGTGGACAGGCAAACCAGCAGAGGAGTGTGATCATGCACTGAGCATGCTCTGGGCTGGACCCTGTTCTAGGTGCTTCACCTGTGGGCAGGTGTTCTCCAGGGCAGGAAGTCTCCTCTTCCACCTGCTGTTCCCTCTGCCTGGAATGCTTTTCCCCACGTCAGCCTGGCCCAACCCCACCTCCTTCTGGGACTGACCTCTGATCTCAAGTTGCAAGCCCCCTCCCAGCTTCTTCCTCGACTGCCCTCCTGATCCCAGTCAATTCTATGCACTTAATTCCTCTGTCTTGATTCTTGTCTGTCTCTTGCACGAGGACCCGGCTCTGTGAGGGCAGGACTTCATCATGGTTGTGTTCACGGCTGCTCTTTTGGTGCCTGGAACAATGCCCTGCACAGAGCAAATGCTCAGGATTTATTTAGCAAACAGTCACCCGTTTCACCGATGAGAAAACTGAGGCCCAGAAAGGTTCTGTGGGTTGCTGGAGTTGGAGGTCGGGCCTGAGTCCAGCTTTCTCGGGATTCCCCAGCCTCTGAGAAGCCCACGACCAGCAGGCCCCCTCACCCCAGTCCAATCCTGGCCCGGTGCACATGTTCCCTCTCTGACCTGCTCTGGGTGGCGGTGGTAGTGGGCAGACAGTCTGCCCACCCTGCTCAGGGACCAGAGGCTGGGAGGGGCCGCTGGGGGCTGGGGAGGAGCCTGGGTCCCTCCCCCTCCCCCTCCTGGGCCGCCGGCTCCCACCCCAGGCTGGAAACCCGACACCCGAGGCCCATCTGCTGCTCCGCTGCCCTCGGTACTCCGCCCCTGGAGGCTGCCGGCCGGTGCTGCCGAGCAGTGATTGTTCTGGGCTGAATGGGCAGGCCTGGCGCCCACGCCAGGTGCACCATTGTGAGGGCCCTGACACCTGCCTGGCTGGTCGCAGGCCCTACCCGCACGGACACTCGCCCTCATGGATCCTCGCCTGCCTGGCTGAGGGGAGCCTCTCACTTCTCTCCCCGGAGAGGGGTCCTGCCACTCCCCAGGGTAAAGCACCCCAACAACAC